>WURV02180166.1:0-13353 GCA_011762755.2 Epimenia babai
CAGGTATATACTCGTCGATTGTCATACACCACCTGTAATGTGCAAATTGAACTAATGTTACTCCGTATGTAACCAATCATTAATGTGTCCGTGTGTATTCTGTATTCTCTCAGATTGTCTCACGTCTCTCTCGATGCGGCATCAGTGAATGGCACCGGAGACGTCGCGTCCAACGTCGAACAGTGCGCTTGTCCGTCGAACTACGTCGGCAGTTCGTGCGAGGTACGATACCGTTCAGTTGACGTACGATACCGTTCAGTTGACGTACGATACCGTTCAGTTGACGTACGATACTGTTAGGTTGATGTACGATACCGTTCGGTTGACGTACGATACCGTTCGGTTGATGTACGATACCGTTCGGTTGACGTACGACACTGTTCGGTTGACGTACGATACCGTTTGGTTGATGTACGATACCGTTCGGTTGATATATACCGTTCTGTTGACGTACGATACCATTCAGTTGATGTACGATATCGTTTTAGTGACGTATAATGTATGATACCGTTCGGTTGACGTACGATACCGCTTGACTGACGTATGATGTATGATGCATTCGGTTGATGTACGATATTGTTCGGTTGACATACAATACCATTTGGTTGACGTAGGATACCGTTGGGTTGACGTACGATACCGTTCGGTTGAAGTAAGCTATCTAATAATTTCACACTGCGTATACGGTGATGATATTATCTTAAGAAACTTAGCTGTTCACTTTAGGGGAATTCATTACGGCCTGTACGCAAGAGTACGCTCAATAGCTATTGTGTACCATATCCATAATGTCAAAATAAAAAAAACCAGTCATCTTCGGGCTAACATGATTTATATTTGAATAAGCCTATTCATACAGTCACCCCCTCCCTCCTGGGTGATAAAGGGTATTGTCATCAGTGGATAAGAAACAAAAAGCTAGGGTCACATATTTAAAATTATATTTTTTAATTTTTATACTGTAAATCATTTCTATTATTTAAGACGATTTCAATTTATAACAGTGGCAAAATAAACACTGCTATTGGTATTGACTTATTTAAACAGCTATTACTTTGGAGGCCATGTAAAATTTGTGTTACTCGCTGGTGTATTGTTTGGTGTATCTGGGTGAAAATTCTTTTATAGGACCACTTACGATTTTTTAGTGTCCTTGGAGTATTCCTATTTTATTCGTACTCTTTCTCAATGCTATATATACACAGCAGTAACAACCAGATTTGCAAGATCTTCTTTTCTCAAGATTAAGTAATGGCATTAATTAATGGTGGTAGTTTACTTAAGTCAGTAAACATATATATAAGTATGCTAGTACAGGCAGTATGGTAGAGTCAGCTATACTAATCCAAACCTATAATCTTTGAATGTTTAATGTTTTGTACGAAATCATTAAACGCTTTGCGACTTCATCTGATTGCATTCTGTGTCATCGTTGTACCGGTTGTGATGATAGGAGTGTGCCGTCGGCTACTATCGGTCAATGACAGGACCCTACCTCGGCGTGTGCGTCCCCTGCCAGTGTCACGGTCACGCCGACGCATGCGACAGGTTGACGGGCGAGTGTCTGGTACGTATACACCCAGCCGTAGACTAGGGCTCACACACCCCAGACGTAAAACACTCGATATATGAAAGTTCAGGTCAATCACGAATCTCAATCAGTGCAAAATATCCGATATTTTATCCTTCAATTTTTCCAACTTTTTATTATTTGTTGACGGATTACATTGATGTACCCCCTGTTCATGAATCATTCGTTAAATATCACCTGCAAAAACATACCATTGCCGTATCAAGTTATCACGCAATAAGCAACATTTTACATTCGACAGATTTTCAGTCTACATTATTTATGAGTGCGTGTAAAAGTTAATACTTTTATTACCTCTTGAACGAATGAAATTCATCATATTTTATTATGTTTATTTGACAGGGTTGCCGCGACAACACCGAGGGTCCGTACTGCGAGAAGTGTCTGAAGGGTCACTTTGGTGATCCGACTCGCGGATCGTGCATCACATGTTCTTGTCCCCTACCCACAGCACTCAACAAGTCAGCAGTCGTATATTGTTGGCGTAACTTTAAATACATAGATTAAATACATAAATACATTACATTTAACGCGCTGTTCGGGGGTAGTTAACCATAGTTAGTAGTTAGGTTGTTGGATGGACGACCTTGGATCCTTTCTCGCTCCAGCCAGTAACCTGCGCTGTTTTTCGGACAAAAGCGCCTTAAACAGCGTCTGCTCATGGGGGTCTGGGTAGCCCTCGCAGTGTGGTTATTTGAGGGTTGTTCCACCGTTGTGACACAATAGCAGACGCTCAACCCACAGACGCAATAGCAAATGCTTAACTACACTAACAGAATGAACATAACGACAATAGCACAATAGAAGCCCCATGTTCAACAATCACCCTATCATTCACCTACCATCATTCAAGCACTATTCTTCAAATTTTATCTCCCACCTATTATTCATCCACCTATGTCACAGTAAATATAGCATGTCACCAAACTTTTATTCACAATCCACCTTTTCATATATAAGACCAAATATCTACTAACAGCCACCGGCAATATATTTTATATGTCATACAGCCTCCTACCATATATATCATATGTCATACAGCCACCTACCATATATATCATATGTCATACAGCCACCTACCATATATATCATATGTCATACAACCATTTACCATATTTATATTATATGTCATACTCACAGCCATCTACCATATATATTATGTCATACAGCCATCTACCATATGTATTATATATCACTCACAGCCATCTACCATATTTGTCCTAACTCACAAAAAGGACAATTTAGGTCGAGGTAGTTAGAGACAATTTTTCCCCCAATGTGATCTGTCATATCAAAGGGGGGTAATTATGTCAATGTTTACAATTTGTCTTTTAGTTCAAATCTACTTGGTGTAAAGCTTTACCATTCTTATTTTATTTTGATTCGTTACAGGATATGTAATAGAGAAAGGGAGGTAATTTATGTTGCCTATCTTACAACACATAGTGCTGCAGTTCGTTTGCTTGTGTTTCAGTTTTGCCGACTCGTGCGAGGTGGATGAGTTTAATGAGGTGTTCCTATGCCACTGTCGGCCGGGATATACGGGGCGCTTCTGTAACAAGTGAGTCCCGTCTTGTCTATAAATGAACATGCTGTCCGAATGTCTAATAGTATTGTGCGCAATGCAGGACATAGTTATTAAAACGTATCAAACTGCATTTTCAACTGTCATGTGCCGTACCCGTGCATTTACAGAATGATCTCTGTTTCTGTGTATTTACAGAATGATCTCTTTTTCTGTGTATTTACAGAATGATCTCTTTTTCTGTGTATTTACAGAATGATCTCTATTTCTGTGTATTTACAGAATGATCAATTTTTCTGTGTATTTACAGAATGATCTCTGTTTCTGTCTATTTACAGAATGATCTCTATTTCTGCGTATTTACAGAATGATCTCTGTTTCTGTGTATTTACAGAATGATCTCTGTTTCTGTCTATTTACAGAATGATCTCTGTTTCTGTCTATTTACAGAATGATCTCTGTTTCTGTCTATTTACAGAATGATCTCTACTTCTGTATATTTACAGAATGATCTCTATTTCCGTGTATTTAGAAAATAATCTCTATTTTTCTTTACGTCATGTGTATTATTGACATGCATGTATATTTACAGATGCGCCGCTGGTTACTGGGGCGTGCCCAACGTCGTGGGTGGGGAATGCGGTCGGTGCGGCTGCAGCGGTAACATCAACTTGAACGATCCTCAAAGTTGCCACGCCGAGACCGGCGCCTGCTTGCTGTGCGCCAACAATACCGCCGGCACCCAGTGTGACATGTGTAGGGAGTGGTTCTACGGTGACGCGGTCATGAAGAAAGACTGTCAAGGTCGCTCTGCGGTTTTTGTCGTTTTACTATCTGTTCTATAAAAATAGATTTGAAAATATTACCAGGAGTGGTTATTATAAGCCCGCTGATGTCTCTAGCTTTCACCATTATGTAAAAATATAAAAAAAGTGCTCTTCTCATGGGTACAATTTACTAGCGTTACGGTCTTCTCCGTACCTTCCTTCAATCTATTTACTTCTATTTCAGTTTTTACTGTCCATGTCCATGTTACCTGCCCCTTTTTCCATCTTGATTTGTTTGATATGTTTGGGTATATCATATATTTACTTATTGAATAAGTGTACATGAAAACATGTATCTTTAGCTATAGAGCATTGTTTACAATCGCTATTCACTGGATAAGAAATGCACCGAAAAAACTATACCTCTGATGGATCCCATCAACTATTCAAAGAACCATATTGGCTACACCCATTAACATTACCTGGATTATCCAAATGTCCCGAACTCGGGTCGTGATTTTTAGATGAAAAAGTTATTTCCTTTCAAGGATTGAGGATGGTTAAAATATTTCGGCTAATTGTAATGATTATGACCTGCTCCTCTGCGTGATTTACAGCTTGTTCGTGTAACCAGTGCGGCACCCAGTACTGCGACAATCTCTCCGGTGCATGCGTCTGTAAAGACAACGTTATCGGTGACAACTGCGATCAGTGTGCCGTGAGTACACTGACGACTATCCGGTCTCGCTCACCTTAAATCCTTGTCTCTCCCCAAACCCGGATATATCCTTACTATACGTCAAATAGAACAATCTAGAAGCGCCGGCGTTTATTACTCTATACATACTTCAGTGTATGCCTCCCATATTTACGTATATTACGTATACACAGTTGCCTACTGGTAACTGACCATATAACAGATGGCTATTTGTAACTGACCATATAACAGATGGCTACTTGTCACTGACCATATAACAGAAGCCCACTTGTAACTGACCATGTAACAGATGCCCACTTGTAACTGACCATATAACAGATGCCCACTTGTAACTGACCATATAACAGATGCCCACTTGTAACTGACCATGTAACAGATGCCCACTTGAAACTGACCATGTAACAGATGCCCACTTGTAACTGACCATGTAACAGATGCCCACTTGTAACTGACCATGTAACAGATGCCCACTTGTAACTGACCATATAACAGATGCTCACTTGTAACTGACCATGTAACAGATGCCCACTTGTAACTGACCATGTAACAGATGCCCACTTGTAACTAACCATGTTACAGATGCCCACTTATACATTTGTATCTACCAAATGGGTGACTATGCGAGTCTAATCTGAATGGTAACTTAAAGAGATTAATGGCAACACTTTTTATATATATTATATATGACTATTAGTCACTCACTAGTATTATTGACAACCTTTCACATAAATACGATGCTTATGAAGCTTCACCACCTCACGAAGCGTAGTGTTTATGTGAAAGCTTGCCATCGATAAAACTAGCTGGTGTATATAAAAGGCGTTGTTACCCTTGATGCGCAAAGTTACTCATACGTCGTCTGCATCGTGTTTGTATTGGTTCGAGTCAAACCGCGATCGTCATCGAACGATTGTGCGAGAAACACAACTAGTCAATGTCTCGTGTGTACCCCTCACCAGCCGGACCACTACGGCTTCGATTACTGCTCCGGCTGCGAGTACTGCGGCTGCGGTGTGGGCGCGGTGAGCACGCAGTGTGACGGCCGTACCGGGGCGTGCCAGTGTCAGCCCGGGGTCACTGGGAGGCTGTGCGACACGTGTCTGCATGGCTACTGGCGACTCACTCCGAGCGGCTGCGAAGGTGCGTGCCAGTGTTCCACCGTGTCCTTCTTCGTTAATCGAATCGCGTGTCGGGTTTCACACGTCTAACACACACGCCGTTATGATTGAGTGTTTCTTACGCTCAGTGATGTGATTAGTAAAAATAGTACCGTTAAGAATGGTGTATATACTGTATATATTTATATATATGTATATGTGTGTATATATCTGTATATGTATATATGTATATAGTGTTAATTGCGTATCTTTGCCAAATTTCCATTTGCAATGAGCAAAGCGAAGGCAGTTCCATAAGATGAGTCCCTGGTCTCAAATATCTCCAGATCAAAGATGCCCATGCTACAGCAAATAAATTTGACTGGCACTTAGACTAAGTCATCTGGTGCCAGTAGGATACAATGCAGAAGAACAGCCAGTCTGAATCGAACTTTTCATAAAAACATTCTGAAAAATAAAACATCTGGACTGTGCTCTCGGAGAAATATGTTTTTTTTATGGTGTTATGTGTTTTGACGGCGATGAATTCACAAGTCGCGTGATATTTCATTCGCAGCATGCACTTGTATGACGGAGGGCGCTGTAACATGCGACGCACTCACTGGTCGATGCGAGTGTCTCCCCGGCGTAACTGGTGTCAACTGCGATCAATGTCACCCACGCTGGGTACTGGTGCCTGATCAAGGATGCACAGGTGAGACCTCCAGCTGTCGTTATATAAAAAATGTCATTAGTTGACTATGGCCTTTTATGCACTCTTTCTCTACACTTCTTTACAGAATGCAACTGTGAGATCGAATGTTATATGCACTTCGTCTTACTGGAAGGGGGGGGGCAGTTCGTGGTGTGGTTAGAGCATTTTACTTAGAATCCAGAGGACCCTGGATTAATCTTTAAATTAAAGTTCTTTCAGCAGAAAGCGCCATAAACCCTCATGTCCGTGGGTGTCCACGTAGTTCTTGCAGGGTAGTTCTGTTTAGGGTTTCTGTCTTGACGTGGCTGTCCGTCAGATGATCTATGGATAGTCTATGACTTGGATAGACTTGGAGTGTGTAGCCTTTGTAGCACATCTTTGGGAACCAGTGGCATGAATGGAAAAAGGTCATTCGTCCGCCCAGACTTGGTGGGTTTTCACCGGTGTTTTTCCTCCACCCCCATTAATGAGGCTAATCCGTTTGTCGTGTTAACCACATAAGCTAACATCGTAAAGGGCCATGAATGGCCTACGCAACAATTACCTCGGGAATCAATAAAATTAATTTTGCGTTACTAATGGTGATGCCTCGTGAAACGCACTGTCTTTGCAAAAGCTGGTGAGGTATAATGCTTTAAATAGTCATTCCACTTAATCGGGGAGAAGAGCACTAGACTCGTTACCACGGATGTGGTTGTGAAGCCTCCAGGAGCTGGACTTTTTTGTGATGATTTAAAATTTTTTTCATTGGGTGGACGCTCGACGGGTATTATGCAAGTGGCGAAGGTATTGACTCATATTCAGATAGCTGCCATGAACATCGTTGTAAACCGCATCCGAGAGGCTTGATTGGCTGATAGTTGCAGTTTATAAATGTTGCCTACTACTGCAATCCATCATTAAATACCTAATTTGTAGGCTTTACTGTGAAAATTGCTCTAGTAAATGTTTTACACAATAATACATAGGAATATACTAATTTTTGACGTGGTGATATAGGCTGTGCATGCGGTGACGCATTGTTTATGACGTATTAACTTTGAGCGTAGGTTGTTATGTGTTTGAATCCGTTCACCGACTCAACGAGCATTAGCCGAATCTGTTATTGAACTTTTATTATTTAAAGACGTAATAAAAACATTTACAGTATTGATGTCCGAACACTAATGACTGTTTTCAGAATGCGACAGCTGTGTGAACTTGCTTCTCGATGACCTCGATCGACTGCAATATACGCTCGCTAACTCGCAGACGGAACTCACCAACCTCACTGTGAGCTTGCTCGCTTTCCAACGGCTCGCTCGCATCGAGGAGCAGGTCATGATGCTGAGGGTGAGTAGCAACCAACTCGGCGTGAGAGGCAACCAACCGGGCGTGAGAAAGAACCACCCTAGCATGAGAAACGTCATCCCCAGTATGAGTAGCATGCGCAATAGCATGACAAACACACACTCAAGCATGACTAGTATCAACCCCCGTGTGAGTACCATCCACCCCAGCATTAGTAACTCCAGCGTGAGTACCATCCACCCCAGCATTAGTAACTCCAGCGTGAGTATCATCCATCCCAGAATTAGTAACTTCAGCGTGAGTACCATCCATCCCAGCATTAGTAACTCCAGCGTAAGTAGCATGCACCCCAGCATGAGTAGCATTCACCCCAATGCGAGTAGCATTCACCACAGCATGAGTAGCATTCACCCCAGCATGAGTAGCATTCACCCCAGCGTGAGTAGCATTCACCCCAGCGTGAGTAGCATTCACCCCAGCGTGAGTAGCATTAACCCCAATGCGAGTAGCATTCACCCCAGAATGAGTAGCATTCGCCCCACCATGATTAACGTCCGCCCCGGCACAAGTAACATCCGCCCCGGCACAAGTAACATCCACCTTGGTACAGTTGACATCCGCCCTGGCATGAGTAACGTCAGCCCCGGCATGAGTAACATCCGCCCCGGCATGAGTAACATCCTCTCCGGCACAAGTAACATCCGCCCCGGCATGAGTAACATCCGCCCCGGCATGAGTAACATCCGCCCCGGCATGAGTAACATCCGCCCCGGCATGAGTAACGTCAGCCCCGGCATGAGTAACATCCACCTTGGTACAGTTAACGTCAGCCCCGGCATGAGTAATGTTCGCACCGGCATGAGTAATATCCACCTTGGTACAGTTAACATCCGCCCCGGCACGAGTAACATCCTTTCCGGCACAAGTAACATCCACTTTGGAACGAGTAACATCCACTTTGGCACGAGTAACATCCGCCCCGGCATGGATAACATCCGCCCCGGCATGGATAACATCCTTTCCGGCACAAGTAACATCCGCCCCGGCACAAGTAACATCCACCTTGGTACAGTTAACATCCGCCCCGGCATGAGTAACATTCGCCCCGGCATGAGTAGCGTCAGCCTTGTAAGTAACATCTAACCCTGTGTAACATCCACCCTCGCTAAAAGTAACACCCACCCCCGCAAGAAGCAACACCACCCGCTTGATGTAACATCCACCTCGCTTTTGGTAACATTCACCTTCCTAGAAGTAATGTCGACCTCGGTGTAGGTTATGTCTACCCTGGTGTAAGTCACGTCTACCTTAGTGTAAATCACGTCTACCCCGGTGTAAGTCATGTCTACCCCGGTGTAAGTCACGTCTACCCCGATGTAAGTCACGTCTACCCCGGTGTAAGTCACGTCTACCCCGGTGTAAGTCACGTCTACACCGGTGTAAGTCACGTCTACACCGGTGTAAGTCACGTCTACCCCGGTGTAAGTCATGTCTTCCCCGGTGTAAGTCACATCTACACCGGTGTAAGTCACGTCTACGCCGGTCTAAGTCACGTCTACGCCGGTCTAAGTCACGTCTACACCGGTGTAAGTCACGTCTACGCCGGTCTAAGTCACGTCTACCCCGGTCTAAGTCACGTCTACCCCGGTGTAAGTCACGTCTACCCGGTGTAAGTCACGTCTACCCCGGTGTAAGTCACGTCTACCCCGGTGTAAGTCATGTCTTCGCCGGTGTAAGTCACGTCTACGCCGGTGTAAGTCACGTCTACCCCGGTGTAAGTCACGTCTTCCCCGGTGTAAGTCACGTCTACGCCGGTGTAAGTCACGTCTACGCCGGTGTAAGTCACGTCTACCCCGGTGTAAGTCATGTCTATCTCGGTGTAAGTCATGTCTATCTTGGTGTAAGTCATGTCTATCTCGGTGTAAGTCATGTCTTCCCTGGTGTAAGTCATGTCTTCCCCGGCGTAAGTCACGTCTACACCGGTGTAAGTCACGTCTACGCCGGTCTAAGTCACATCTACACCGGTGTAAGTCACGTCTATCTCGGTGTAAGTCATGTCTTCCCCGGTGTAAGTCACGTTTATCCCGATGTAAGTAACATTTACCCCGATGTAAGTAACGTTCATTTATGTGTGAGTAGCATCTACCCCCGTGTATGTTGTATCTATCCCTGTGTACTTTAACGACCACCCCTGTGTAAGTAATGTCCATCACCCCTGTGTAACATCAACCCCAGTGTAATGTCCACTCCTGGGTAGTTAGTTAAGAATAGGCTTATCACCTAGATAATCATTGTCCGTGCCATTCTTGGCCCGTTACCAAACTAGTCTATAAATGTGGTTTACGCAGCAATTGGTTAGTCTCGCTTAGAATATGTGGGGGAAAGTCACGTTGTGAAAAACCCACTTAGTCTACGCAGACAATTGACCTTCCATTCGTAGTGAAGAAACATTACCACACTGGAAGGGCTTCCCAGACCCTCATGGCTCAGGGGTTGAAGGCACTTTCTGCCCGAAAAATGCCGTATGAAATGTAGTATAGCGGCTAGTGGGGAATTGAACTAGGGTGTCCTCTCGATTCAAAGTCAAATGCTCTAACTACTAAGACAGCCACCACCACCAACCATCCCCCACCCACCATCCCGCTCCCCCAACCCGTAGTCATTAAATAATCGGTACCATTAAGAGAACAAATCATGTTTTTTTTTAACAATTTTTGTGATATTTATCACAATAATAAACAAATACTCCAAATGCAAGGAATGTCCAGCCCTAGCTAGTAAACTATGAAGATCAATTTTGTCTACTTCGTATTAGTCATTTGTTATATTCTGCAATTACTGTCACCCTGGGGTAATGACCACCCCGGAGTAAGTTAGTTAGTTAGTTACATCCACTGCTGTGTAGGTAAGATCCGCTTTGGGGTAACGTCCACCTCTGGGTAAACATCCACAACATGGTGAGTGAATGAATAATATATCAGCCATTGACATTAACGTTAATGAGTCAATTGCAGATTTCAGTAGTATAAGAATTTACTGAATATTATCAATAATACTGAAGTTTTCGTGATATTCTGTTATATCATATAGGCTGAACTGGGAAAGGCTGGTCAAGGACTGGATGCGGCATCCGTATCTCTACTCCAGCGCAGAGTTGACCAACTCAAACCCGCACTAACTGATATGAAATCTCGAGTACGTTACGTGGTGAAAATCACAAATATTTTAGTTCTTCTCAAAGTTTTGATTAGTGACATGTTCTTAAAAATATTAATTCTATCTGTCATCGATGTTGTCGGGGTGTCGATATACACGGTGAGCCACGAAAATGCAACCAAAATCTAGCGGCCATAATTTTTTATATTTATCTAATTTTTTCTGTAGTATGCTGGGGAACGATGAAATTTTGTGTTGTCATTTTTATGATTCCTCTAGTATTATGATAAGACTAGGTTCATTCAGAATAAAAATAGCCAAAACCAATTTTTTCCAAATTAATTTATAATCAACCCATTAGATTTTTACATATTTGTGGGGATACCTAAAGGCTGAAATATTCAAGGATAATCCCAGAAATATTCAGGAGCTTAAATTTCCAGCGATTCGGATTATTACTAACATTTCACCAGAGACCCGACAGGTGGTGATAAGGGACTTCTCGGTGCGGATTCGTGGGTGCATACAACGCAGAGGGGGACATTTCGAACATATGCCCTAATCTATCACATTATCTACTCAGTGGTTAGTTTAACTGTCTTATAAAATTTAATCTCTCCCAACATAGACAAAAAATTAGATTAATATATCCAAGATAAAACAGTTATGACCGAATGATTTTGGTTACATTTTTATGGCTCACCCTGTAGAACTGAAGTGACTACCTTTTTGGTAGTTTGAAGACTGTCTTGTGACCGTCATTGGTATGACGACTCCAGGTGACAGATCTGTTTGACTTAGCCAATACCACTGAGAACCAGTTACCTTCTCCCAGTGATATCCAGGGACGCGATTATAATGTCAGCATGGCGGATCAAGATGCTAGAGGTGCGTATATATATTTATATATAGGGCAATTGGTAAAATTCATTCCTTTCATTCAAAATATGCAATAAGTTGGTTTTGACATGACAAGTTTAACATCACACCAAGAAATAATTTTATGAAGTGCACATTTAGGTTATTACAGTGTCTGTTATTGTTTTATATGAAATTTATGGTTCTCGATAAGGTAACTTAGAATTTGTAAATATGGCTTGTAGACGACTTATTCTACACCAAAACTTAATAGTTCTATAAAAACTATTTATCGTGGTTATAAGGAAGTTTATCGCAACCCAGATTATGGACATGTGGCATGTGGGTGGCTGATTATAGGTGTAATAGGTTTTGCCATTCGGCTTGTGTACCCCTTGGACAAGAAAATATCTTGACAAACGCGACATTTACTAACATTCTGTGGCATTTGTTGCGTGCGCGTTGTAACAGATGCAGTCGAGTTTGTGAAAGGCGTGTTACGAACGATCCAAGGCAAGATCCAGATTATCAATATCGAAAAGTACATAAACGACGCGCGGCGCTTCCTGTCCACAATCCTCGACGTTGACTTCAGCGTTCAGAATGACACGTGTCATGGCGAGGTCGCTGCAGCCGAAGAAGGTTCGTGTGGTTTTAGCTCCTGTTCAATTTTTTCCATCCACTTATACTAGCCACTATATTAGCCACTATATTAGTATTTATTAGAAGTATGGTTTAACGTATAACCACCCTGTTTTCACTATTTTTTTTTTCAGTCTATAGATCCTTGACATAACTAATCAAATATGTTTCATGTAATTCTAAGGTGTTGTGACTCATTGTGTTCAGGCTGGCTTGCGCAAACACGCTAAGTGACGCATAAAAGTTTGATTTGGCACATGGAAAAATGTTTTGGAACCTTTTATCACCTACTACACGAAGTGATAGAAAGTCTAAAAACCAGCTTATTGTTAAATTTTTATCACCTACTACACGAAGCGATACAAAGTCTGACCGTTATCGATCACATTAGTGAAATTGCGGTTATAAATATAATTACACCCTATCCTTCCTCTTAAAAAGGTCTGGTATACATAAGTCAACCTTTACTAACAAAATACCTGAGAAAATACTGCCCACTTGTTGCCGTGACCAATCTAATACAGAGCAGTTAATGCGTAACGCTACACTAATAGCTTCTGTACTCTGTATCAATAACAGGGACATGAGATAACGATGCACGATAGTTAACGTGTCGTACGCATTCACTAAGTACTGTCAATTGTTATTTGGGCTGGTGAGTGCGAGAAGCCTAGATGGCTCGGTCAGTAATATTTCACGGTCAGCACATTTATGAATACATGAATACATACACAAACCCATAATACTTCGCGGTCAGTACATTTATAAATACATAAATACATACACAAGCCCGTAATACTTCGCAGTGAGCACATTTATGAATACATGAATACATACACAAACCCGTAATACTTCGCATTCAGTACATTTATGAATACATGAATACATACACAAACCCGTAATACTTCGCATTCAGTACATTTATGAATACATGAATACATACACAAACCCGTAATACTTCGCATTCAGTACATTTATGAATACATGAATACAT
>WURV02180177.1:0-13353 GCA_011762755.2 Epimenia babai
ATCCCCCAACGGGGATTATGCCACCAAGTCCCGTATCTACGCCTTGAATATGCTCAATTTGGATAGTTCCTCTAAGGTCATGGTAAGCGATATAAGAGCTATCAGGACTCCATCGGGCGGTTACGATTGCATATCCTTCTATCGTTAGGTCGGGCAATAACTCGCCTGTGTTGGCATCCCAGACATGAAGATTTCGGAGGTCAGTTGCTACGATCATAGTGCCATCTGGACTCCAATCAACAGAGGTGATCTGACACATGGCACCATCCAACTCATAAAGAACGTCCAGCGTTATTGCGTCTATTATGTGCAAAAATGTTATCTCAGGATCAACAGGATCAGAATCACAATTATTTATACCACCGCCAACCACAATCCTCGTACCATCAGGACTCCAATCTAACTCTGCTATTTCTGGCTCAGAAAAACCTTGATATGCTTTTGTTTCATATTTTACGTTAGCAATTACACCAAAAATAAAACACATCGTTAAGATAAGAAATTGAAGTTTATGCATCATCATCAAATTCACTCAATCTATAGTTGGTTGGTACGTTTAACCCGAATAAATTAATGGTAGCAGTTATATGGCAATCAAACGATACAATTCACTGACGATCTGTTCAAATCACGCTACTAATGAGGTACACATTATGTGTACCTCGCTAAAATCTCATGATTTGTTATGGCAAGTTGACTGTGAAATCTGTGCTTGCCCACTCACCATAGCCAGAAGCGGAACTCCAGCCACGTACCCACCATTGATAGTCGCCATTAAGGTAATTTACACCATCAGGTGGTGTCGATAGGGTGCAAGTGATATCGCAATTTAGATCACTCACGCTATACCATTGGTCGATAATCGTGGAGCTACCACCAATCCAAACCTGATACCATTCGCCTGCGTGATCATAATCAAAGGTCAAAAGGGGCTGTGAAGGCGAGTCTAGATTCACCTGCATATTTTGTGTCGTTGGGATTGGCACGTTAACGCTGAAATCTGTGCTTGCCCATTCACTATAGCCAGAAACCGAATTCCAGCCACGTATCCACCATGAGTAATCGCCATTGATGTAATTTACGCCTTCAGGTGGTGTCGATAAGGTGCAAATGGTATTACAGTTTAAATCACTCGCGCTATACCATTGATTAATAATCGTAGCACTACCACCAACCCAAACCTGATACCATTCACCTACATCATCATAGTCAAAGGTCAAGGTGGGAGCGACAGGCACAGTAGTCAGGCTACCAACAACTTGCATATTATTAGTTGTTGGGGTTGCGACATTAACCGTGAAGTTTGTACTCGCCCACTCACCATAACCAGAAGTGGAATTCCAACCACGTATCCACCATTGATAGTCGCCATTGGCATAATTTGTGCCTTCAGGAGGTGTTGATAAGGTGCAAATGGTATTGCAATTCAAATCGTCCGCACTATACCATTGATCGATAATCGTAGAGCCCCCACCAACCCAAACCTGATACCATTCGCTTATATCATCATAGTCAAACGTCAAATCGGGCTGAATAGGCGATGTGGATAGGTCACCGACAACCTGCATATTCGGCGTAGTTGGGACTGGGACATTGATGTTAAAGCAGTATTCAGTAGATGTTTGTCCGGCACTATTCCAAGCCCCTACCCACAAACAATAGTCTCCATTAGGAAGGTTGATCTCTAGTTCCAAAGTGCAAGTAGTCTCATTGCAAATTGTGTCTGCCTCGAACCATCCGTCAAATATATTATTTCCATAATGCAGTAAACTAACGTGGTACCATCCAACTGTAGGGTCAGCATCCCATTCAAAAATTGGTGGCGTTGATTCAATCATCTGCACACCTTCTGGTTGAGCTGGAAGCGGGATGGCGATGGTGAAAATCTCAGGTCCAGCATAATCACCTTCACCACTCGCCCCATACGCTTGAATATAAAGTTGATATTCAACACCATTAGCTAAATCAATCGGTAATTGCAATGAACAGACTGTACCATCGATGGTGCCACAAACATCGGGGCGACTATACCAGTTCGAGAAGATAGTCGTGCCTGAGCTGGTGCCAAGATGAATATTGAAATAGGTTGTTTCCTCTGCCGAATCATCCGTAGTCCAATGAAAGGTCGGGCGTGATGTATCGGTGTTTGTGGTCTCGCCGAAAATAATAGGTGTAGGCGGATTAGCATGGTGGACATAATAAAATGTTAAGTTGGCATTTCCTGTGAACTCTTTATAACGAATCTCGAAATTATAAGTCCCAGTTACTAAGAATTGTGCTGAGAAAGTATAGGTTCCAGCGGTAGATTCGTTCAATACTTCAACCCCAACCCTAACCCCACCGATTAGTACGATTACAGCATCATCAACTGTGACAGTAAACTCATAAAGTCCTGCATTGATCGGTATTGCTGCTGTGAATATCGCAGAAAAATTATCAGAGGGGACACCTGCAATCGGCGTGTTATTAGCATCTGTTGGTTGATCTGCCCAAGAAAAGTCTAAACCATTAGGATAAGCTATTGTGGTAACTTGATCAGTGAAGTTTGTACTGTTGTAGAAGGTAGCAAGCCAATTTGAACCGTAGCACTCTGAAGGAATCACGCTTGCGATATTAGAATATTCTGAATAGGTTTGATCACTGGAACGATATGCTCGAATGCGATAATAATAGGTAATTGATAATGTACAAGTATTTGTCGCATCAGAGTAAGTAGTAGTATCTGCACTTGTGATGTCGATTTCCAACCAATTTGTTGCCCCATCTAGTGATCGCTCGATACTAAACGCTGTTTCATCGTCGCTGTTATCAACCCAAGTCAAGTTAATTTGTAGATTTGTGATTGCTGTTGCGTTTAGGTTAGTCGGGCTTGCGACAGATGAGTCTGCTAGCACTGAAATCGAAATAGATAAACTTAATGAGAGTAGAGCAAAATAAACGATTAAACGTTTTAGAGTGACCATGTATTCACCAAATTATGATTTTAAACTAATTGCCTACAATTATAAACGAAACCCTCAGTAATTCCGTTATTACATAATCTAAAATTCATAACTTCTTATACAAACATTATCAACTCAATTCACTGACGATCTATTCAAATCGCGCTACAATAATAATCAAATAGACGTTTAATTATTATTGGTTGGAGTGTGCTGTGGATTACAGTGAAAAGTATTGCATTATTGGCGCGGGGTCGTCGGGAATCGTCGCGGGGAAGATGATGAAGCAAGCGGGGATTCCCTTTGACATCATCGAGCGTGAGGATGAGGTTGGCGGGAATTGGTATTATGGCAAACCGAACAGCAGTGTCTATAAATCGACGCATTTGATCTCCTCGAAAGCGATGACGGCATATCTTGATTACCCTATGCCGGATGATTACCCCGATTACCCAAGTCATGTGCAAATCCTCGCGTATCTGCGGGATTACACCCGTCATTTTGGCGTGTATGACCACATCGAATTCAATACATCGGTTGAGAACTGTGAACGCGCCGAGAGTGGTGAATGGGACATCACGTTGGATAATGGCGAAACCCGTCGCTATAAGGGCTTGGTCATCGCTAATGGTCACAATTGGGATCCGAAATACCCCAATGTCAAAGGGGAGTTCAACGGCGTAACCATGCACTCTGCTGATTACAAGACTCCTGATGTGATCCGTGATAAGCGCGTGTTGGTGGTCGGTGCGGGGAACTCTGGATGTGACATCGCGGTGGAATCGGCGCAGAACGCAGCGCAGACCTTCCATAGCACGCGACGCGGGTACTACTACGCGCCGAAGTATGCGCTGGGTAAGCCCTCAGATGTGGTGAACGAGACCGCACTCAACTTGGGTGTTCCGGTGTGGTTACGGCGCATCATCAACGGGCTATTGCTGAAAGTCCTCGTGGGGGACTTGCGTAACTACGGGCTACGTAAGCCAGATCACAAGTTCTATGAAACGCACCCGATTGTCAATCAACACATCACCTACTACATGGGACACGGGAAGATCACGCCGAAGGACGATGTAAGCGAGCTATGTGGCGACAGTGTCAAGTTCGCGGATGGGACGACGGAGGCGATTGACGTGCTGATCTACGCGACGGGCTTCAACATCACGTTCCCGTTCATTGACGCAGAGGAGTACCTCAATTGGCGCGATGGTCGCCCTGACTTGTACATGCACGCCTTCCATCGGGAGTATGACAACCTGTTCGTGATCGGCTTGATTCAGCCAGATAGCGGGCAGTTCTGGATCGCCGATTTGCAGTCTCAGGCGATGGTGGGCTACTTGAAGGCGATGGAGATGGGGTCGCCGGAAGCACAGGCGTTCAAGCAGACCAAAGCGACGGCGTACCCTGAGTTGAGCGGGGGCGTGAGCTATGTCGAATCGACGCGCCACTTGCTGGAGATTGCGCATCATGTGTATAAGAAGATCATGAAGGCGCACATTAAGCAATTGGGGCGGGTCGTGAGTATGGTGCAATAGTTGCCCTGTTAAACAGAGAAAACAGGGGACATGTTGCAAACGCAGATATAACGCATCATAAACACAAATTAAACAGTTTGACCGCGACCGCAGAAAAAAAAATAAAAAATCTGCGGTCGCTTTGATTCTTCCCTTAAATGATGGCGGTTAGGGGTTGAAATCTCGGCGGTCAAGGTGTAAAAGTGCGGTCAACTTGGCGATTGTTAGAATTATTTGTCTGTTATGGGGTTACTGTAGCATGGATTTGGGATGCTGTGTGAACCAAATGGTCAGAAAATCAGTGATTAGGGATGAGGGAATAGTGACGAGTGAAAAGCAAAAGCAATTTGAATCACAAAGTCACAGAGGACGCAGAGAAAGCGCAAAGGTGATGTGATGTTGGGCGAATTGCGGTTCGCCCAACATATTTTGTGAGTTTATGATTCGGTATCATCAGTGGCGAATTGCGGGCAGGTTGGGCTGTCATCGATGTTGAATTCTTGTCGTTCTTCGTCTGTGAAATCACGGAAAATGCGGGTGCAAGATACGCTAATAAGGTCATCACCGTTTAGATGCCAAAAACGTATTGTACCATCATCACTCCAAGAGATAATATGATCATCATCTAACTCAAGAACACCATTTATGTTATCTTCAAACTCAACAAATGTACTATTATTATCTATATCCCATAAATGTATTGTATCATTACTCCAAGAAAGAATACGACCATTGGATAACTCCATGGCTCTATTAACAGAATCGGTATGTCTAGTATAGCGAGTAACGAGCTCTCCTTCAGCAGTCCACAAAACTAAAATTTCATCTTGCCCCCAAGAAAGAATATGCCCATTCTCTAATTCTAAGGCTCCATTTATAAATTCGGTGTGCTCTGCAAGTATTGTAGATTCTCCTGTAGATGTCCATAAACGCATTGTGCCGTCTCCACTCCAAGACAAAATACGACCGTCATCTAGCTCAAGAGTACCATTAATACTGTCTGGATGACCTAAAAATGTAGCGATCTCCTGTAATTGGGTAGTCCATAAGTGTAAATCCCCATCTAACCCCCATGACAAGATATGCGTATTAGATAATTGTTGTACACCATTGACTTGACGTCTATGAGCCTCAACTTCAGTAACTAGTTCTCCATTGTTAGTCCATAATTGAATTAATCCACCACGACTCCATGAGAGAATTTGACCATTTTCTAATTCCTCTATACCGAGGATAACACCTACATACCCTGACAACTCAGTAATTAGTTCTCCATTTGCAGTCCATAATTGAATTGATCCATCACGACTCCATGAAAGAATTTGACCACTTTCTAATTCCTCTACGCCAAAGACAATACCCGCAAGCCCTGATAGCTCAGTAATTGGTTCTCCATTTTGGCTCCATAATCGAATAGTGCTATCATCACTCCAAGAAAGAATACGACCATCTGTTAACTCAAGTACCCCGTTAATACTCGAATTATGTCCTATTAGTGTGGCGAGCTGTTCCCATCCTGCTGACCACAATAACATCACTCCCTCATTATCCCAAGAAAGAATACGATCATTATCTAATTTTAACAATCCATTGATTGTAACATTATGAGCTTCAAGAATTGTAGGTGATTCTTGAAGCCATATTTGAAGTGTGCCATCTTTGCTCCAAGACAAAATACGACCATCATCTAATACGGATGCGCCTGAAACATCCTCCGTATGCCCCTCAAATATTTGAACCAATTCACCGTTGATAGTCCATAAGCGTAATGTATCATCTCGGCTCCAAGACAAAATATGACCATCTTCCAATACGGACGAGCCTAAGACATCGTCCGTATGTCCTTCAAATACTTCAACCAATTCACTGTTAATAGCCCATAAGCGTAATGTATCATCTCGGCTCCAAGACAAAATATGACCATCATCTAATACGAATGCGCCTGAAACATCTTCCGTATGCCCCTCAAATATTTGAACCAATTCACCGTTGATAGTCCATAAGCGTAGTGTGTCATCGCCACTCCAAGAGAGAATATGGTCATTATCAAATAATTGTGCACCATAAACAATATTCTGATGCCCCTCAAACACCGTATTAGATTCACCCGTACTAGCCCATAAACGTAGTGTCCGATCTTGACTCCATGACAGTATGCGTTCATCTTCCAAAACTTGTACACCTAATACAAAATCGGTATGTCCCTCAAGCACCATAATAAGTTCACCGTTGATAGTCCACAATCGAAGTGTGCCATCGCCACTCCAAGACAAAATACGGTTGCCTGATAACAAATAAGCCCCACGCACGGTATCTTCATGCCCACGGAACTCTATAGATTCTATATCGTTATTGTTAGTCATTGTCCACAAACGCAAGGTGTTATCACGTCCCCAGGATAAGATGCTTCCATCTGATAATTGAGATGCACCGAGTATCTCATTGGTATGCCCCTCAAATACAATGGAAGAATTGTCAGCAACAGTCCACAAACGTAAGGTATTATCACGCCCCCAAGATAAGATATTTCCATCTGACAATATCTGTGCCCCCGTCACCCAGTCTGTATGAGCATCAAGAACATTATTTATAAATATTTCATTCAATGCTGAATTAAGGGAAAGATATGATTCTGAATTATAATAGGCATCTATAGCACGAATACCTAAAAGGGTGGCGGTTTGTGGATTATTATGTTCCACGAGTTGATCTCTCGACCAGAAAGCAAATCGTTGGCTATCCACTTCCGCTTGTGTATTCGCAATTTGTGTATTTGCGTCTTCGAGTAATTTATTTGCGTACCACCCCACGCCCATAGTTACTATTATTAATCCTATAGCAATTAGACCTGTAATTACCAACAGCTGTCTTTTTGCTCTTCTTGCTTTTTGTTCTTGAGCTTGTGCCAATTGGGCAGCTTCTTCACTCTCTTTTTGAGCTTTTTCCAATTGTTGTAAATGTTGTTCACGTTTTGTCGCATTAATTCGGCTAAGTTGAATAAACGTTCTTTGAATGTCCAAAGGGAGGGGATTTACGATTTCTGCTTTATTATTTTCATCAAAATTAGAAATAACTACATAGGATTCTGCACGTTTAAGCCAATTTTCCGCACGTATAATCTCTTTACCAAATAATAATAAATCATCACGCTGTTCTGCTTCAGATTCATTATTCCAGTCATTTGCTCTATTTAGATAGCGAGTATGCTCCTTAACATATTCGAGGTCAGTTTCAACTATACGAATAAGTTTTTTGAAAGCGACATCAAAATTATCAGTATCGCGAAAGAATGCCCATTGAATACATCTTAATTTTTGCCAATTACGATGGGTAATAACTAGAGGATTTTCACCAGCTAACCGTTTTATCATAATTGAATCAGGTTTGAAATCAGCAATTGAAGCAAAAACATCACGAGAAATCACATTTTGATACACAATTGGGATAATTCGTTTATTTAATTTGAAAGCATAGTCTAACTCTATATTACAAATGATTGATTTCATGGCATCTGGGCTTATTATGAAGATAAAGCTATCAGCATTTTCGATCCCCTCTTTAATCTCTGTCCACCAATCGGGAGCTGATTTAGGAATATCATCCCAATCTACCCAATAATCTTTTCCATCAAGAATAAGTTTGTTAACTAATCGCCGTGCAAATTTATCATTTTTACTCGAGTAAGAGATAAATACGTCTGACATGTGGCTACCCTGTGGTGATAGTGTTAATCCCTGATAGTAAGTATAGTCAGTGCGATATATTGGTGCAATTGATTGGTAAGGATCGCGGTTGGCAACGGTCTATATACGTGAGGCGGGTTGTACGTTACAATTTAAGCGACTTTCACCTAGACAACCAATTACTGTAAATTGACAAGAACACGAGGAACAGAATCACGATGACTTTGCGTATTTTCAATGTGCTTGGACGCGAAAAACAAGTTTTTAAACCAATCGAAGAGGGACGCATCGGCATGTACGTCTGTGGTCCGACGGTGCAGGATTTCGCGCATCTCGGTCATGCTAAAACGTATGTGTCATTTGATGTTGTCGTGCGCTATCTGCGTTATAGTGGAAACGATGTGCTGTATGTGCAGAATTTGACCGATGTAGGGCATATGCTCGATTCGGGTGAAGACCGCGTGAGCAAGAAGGCGCGTCAGTTGCAATGGCGACCGATGCAGGTGGTGGAGACTTATGCGCGTGAGTACTTTGATGATATGGATGCGTTGGGTGTGAAGCGTCCTGATATTTCTCCGCGTGCGAGTGGGCATGTGCCGGAGCAGATCAAGATGGTTGAGGAATTGCTCCGTAATGAACATGCTTACGAGAGTGGTGGTAATGTCTATTTTGATGTCCGTAGCGATCCTGATTATGGTAAATTATCGAATCGGCGTGTGGAAACACAAGAGGCTGGTTCGCGTGAGGAAGTGCGCTCTGATAAGCGTAATCCTGAAGACTTTGCGTTGTGGAAGAAGGCGGAACCTGAGCATATTCTGCGCTGGGATAGTCCTTGGGGTGAGGGTTTCCCTGGGTGGCACATTGAATGCTCGGCGATGGCGAAGAAGTACCTCGGTGAGACTTTTGATATTCATGGCGGTGGGATTGATAACATTTTCCCGCATAATGAGTGTGAAATCGCGCAGAGTGAATCAGCGAATGATGCGCCTTTCTCCAATTATTGGATGTTGGTTGGTAGCTTGAATGTGCTGGATGATGAGGGCATTCCGGTTAAGATGAGCAAGAGCCTCGGCAACTTTGTGCGTATCCGTGATGCTCGCGCTGAGTATCGCGCTGAGGTGATTCGTATGTTTGCGTTAAGCGCGCATTATAGCAATCCGGTTACATATAGTCCTGATTCGATGATTTCGGCGCAGGCTGGCTGGGAGCGGATGTATAACGCGGTTCGCCTGACACGGCAGATGATGAATGGTGCGCCGGAGGGTGATGCTGGCAATGGCTTTAATGATCGGCTGGATAAAGCGGTTGCTGATTTCAAGACGGCGATGGATGATGATTTCAACGCACCGCAGGCGATTGCGAGTTTGCAGGAATTGACTCGTGATGTGAACACCTTGCTGAATGGTGACGCTGAGGTTGGCTTATCGACCTTGAATGCTATCAATGAGACGTATAATGCGCTGGGTGGCGAGGTACTGGGATTGATCCCTGCAACTGAAAGCACAGACACGGGCAATGGTCAACTTGAAGGCGGTCTAATTGAGATGTTGATTGACATGCGTGCGCGTGCGCGGGTGGATAAAAACTATGCAGAAAGTGACCGCATCCGTGATGAATTGGCGAAATTAGGTGTGGTATTAGAAGATCGTGCTGATGGGACGATCTGGAAGACGGTATAAATTATGCCAGAATATATCTATGGGCATTGGCCCGTAATGGAATCGCTCCGTGCTGGAAGACGTAACATGGAGCAACTGCTCGTCTCTGAGCGTGTCGATGATAAGGGCGTTATCGGCGATATTATCCAATTGGCGAACGATAGCGGTGTGCCTGTCCGGCGCGTCAATCGTGGCATTATGGATGATTTGGCTAACGGTGCAAATCATCAAAGCACGATTTTGCGTACAGGTGAGTATCCCTATGTCGATAGTATTGATGACATCTTAGCTGTTGCGGCGGAACGGAACGAGAAACCCTTCATCCTCTTGTTGGACTTGCTGAAAGACCCGCAGAACGTCGGTGTGTTGTTACGTGTGGCGGATGCAGTCGGCATTCATGGCGTGATTATGCAGGAACGGCGTAGCGTGGGCGTGACTCCATCGGTGGTGGCGGCATCATCGGGCGCGGTGGAGCATTTGCATGTGTTGCAAGTGACCAACCTCGTCAACACCATGAAAGACCTCAAGAAAGAGGAAATCTGGATGGTGGGTTTGGATGCTGTCCCGAATATCCAACCTCTCGATAAGACCGACTTGAACATGGCGATTGGCTTGGTCTTGGGCAGTGAGGGCGAGGGTGTGCGCCGTTTGGTGCGCGAAACCTGTGACATATTGGTGACCTTGCCGATGCGTGGACGTGTTGCGAGTTTGAACGTGGCGACTGTTGGGTCGATTGCGTTGTATAGTGCGTGGCAAGCCCGTTCATGGGAAGGCTGGTCGAATAAGGGTTAGTTTTACCTCACTCCCTAAATACCATTTAAACAGTTTGACCGCGACCGCAGAAAAAAATAAAAAATCTGCGGTCGCTTTGATTCTTCCCTTAAATGATGGCGGGCAGTGGTGATTTTTCCTGCGGGCAGATTGAAAAAGTGCGGGCAACATCGTAAAAGTTAGAAAAATTTGTGTCGATTATGGATAGGGTAGCATGGATTCGGTGGGTTGTGTGAACCAAATGGTCAGAAAATAGGGATTAGTTGAAAGCAATGAGTAGAAAAGCAAAAGCAGTTTGAACCGCCGAGACGCGACGGACACGCAAACAAGTACGACAATGAAAACAGCCCACGAACGGATTCATGGGTTGAATGTTTCGAATTGGGTATCTATCATATTGCTAGTAATAGTAATATCCACATCCGAAATGCAAACGAATTACCTATAAGATGTTATCCTAAAATATTTTTAAATTAGGTTGAACTGCTTAAAGGCGAATCGTTCCAGTCAGGTCGGGGTATATATTTCCCCATTTGGTCAACGACTACAATATCGGCATATCCTACATCGAACCCCATAAGTGCCTTTACCTCACCTATTCCATACGCGACCCCTTCAACAATTACCGTATCCATGATTTTAGCGGCAACGGCTTCAAACTTTTTTCCACAATTTGAACAAACATATTCTGAGACATGTGGGTCAGTATCAAAAACAATCACATTGTGCAGATTAGGATCGCCACAATTCCATCTGATCTGTTTCTTATGTTCAATTATTGTAAATGGTTCAACAATTGTGCCTTTTTCATTTTGCCACCATCTGACCGTGTCTCCAATTTTGTAAATATTAGGAAGCCCTCCCCATTGGAACTTAATTATTCCAGTTGGAGAGATTAACTTAGATCCACAATTAGAACATATCAAATCGGTGATTAGTTCCGCAAATTCTGGCATTTTATTACCTCGTTTATAATTGTGCTTCTAAGGCACTAAACTGCGAAGTTGACTGGCGTTTATGAAATCTTGCTCAAGCACATGGATAGGAACACCACCTAAAATTGAGTACCTTCCTGCATGATTTCGTATCTGGTTGACAATGGCGTTATTTCCTGTGACGATAGGCAAGGACATATTTTGTGCCGTTAACATCAATTGCAGATCTGAAAGACCAAACTTTCTACTTAAGAGTTGCTCATAACCAACTGGTAAAGCGGGATCAGAGACAATTCTTATTCTAGCACGCGATGTTACAAATCTACGTAATTGCCGCCTTGACCATTGTCCAGCGCGTCCGCCGGCAAATATTCGTCCCAATCTAAGTTCTCGTAACACTGATCGTGGGATTACAATTTCCATATTCGGATCTGATAAGATTGTGTCTGCAACTATCCGTTTGCTTCCATCAAGACGCTCCAGAAACAGACCTGCATCACCTACAATTCGGGTAGTTGGTGAATGTCGTCTTAAAATTGGAAATGGACCGGAACCTACAGCGTTAAAATCAATGTGACGCTGGGAAAATGTGATGACTGAATCTAAGCCACTGCCAACTTGCTGTCCTGCCCAACGCGCACCACGCCCTAACCAAGTACCAGATAATCCTCGTGCGATTGGTTTTGCAAGTGCGCCAGCTTCACCTAAAATCGAGCCAAAAGCAGTGTTGAATAGGGCTGTACCGAAATCGTTGCGATGGACACCGAGTTCGTAACCCAATGACCATGTAGTATCGACTGCTCCGGATATTAAGGCGGCGCGACCTAATGTCATCGTTCCTGCTGCTAAATGAGGGGCAATCAATCCACCTGTAAACGTGCCTATTCCAACACTGAGACCCCATTCACCAGCGCGTCTTAGGCTACCGCCCCAATTAACATGCCCATCATCAAGGTATTGTGTACCAGCGTCGATGGCAAATGCGCCAGCAAAAGCAATAAATCCCCATTTTAGAGCCGCGCCAAGTAATAGCCAAGGAAATTCACCAGTCGGATCAACATAGTTAACCGGATTACCGCCAACGTACCCATACGGATTCCAGTACATGGAGGCACTGCCACCAACGACACCTTGCACGGGGTCTTGCTGGGTGAAGATACCGAGGGCTGGATTGTAGTAGCGGGCGCGAAAGTTGCTTCGCTTGGCAGTCCGCTGGGGTCGGTCATCTCATTCCGCCCTCCGGCTGAAACGGAGGGCACTTAATCTTGAAACGCTCTTTGGACTAGTTGGCATCCTGCTGTTCCAGCCATTTTAAAATCGCTTGGTTTGTTTCTTCCGGCTTTTCTTCCTGAATCCAATGACCGCAATCCAGACTGACCACTTCAACATTGGGCACGAAATCTGCCAGATTTTCAGATTTCTGAATCATATCCCTGTCGCCATATATCATGAGCGCGGGGTGTTGGATAATTGGATTCACATCCGCTAATAAGTGCCAGTTGCGGTCAAGATTTCTGTACCAATTTATACTGCCTGTGAATCCTGATGATTCGAAGGCGGAGACAAAAACATCCAGTTCACTGTCGCTCATTAATGGCTCACCGAGAGGGATTTCTGATCTGGCTAGGTTAATCATCAACATACCTGGCTCAGGCGCTTTGAGAGGCTCGTTCTTTCGGAACATATTGCGAAGGAACTGGTGTGTATTTTCGTCCAATATAGCGTCTGCGACTCCTTGTTGTCGATTGAAGTGAACAAAATAGAAGTCGCCACCAAATATCTCTTCCATCCACTCGATCCAAGGTTTTTCTCCGCGCTCCATGTAAGGCAAGCTTAGGCTTACCACTTTG
>WURV02180199.1:0-29846 GCA_011762755.2 Epimenia babai
GTAAGCAGATTGATAACGCTCAAATAAAGAGTTAGAACTAAGATACGTAGTAATCTGTGTAAGAACAGCCTTTTCAATGAGCTTGGAGTCAAGTTTGTTTTCCATCTTAAGAACACATATTCAAGCAATACTTATTGCACCAGATGGTACAATATTTGCCTCTTGTCATGAAATTGTTTGAAGAATTTTTATTCATTGCTAGTGTGATTTTCAGCGTAATTTCTCAATATGTCTTCTCACAAGCATCTGTTACACTGAGAGACAATTATCTCTTTTAACAAGATTGTTGATGTTGCATGCGAGACGCAGTGAATGGGGGATAGTTTTAATGTCAATGATATTACTCCTTTTTGTTTTCTGTTTATCCAATAAAAATTGTTTATTCACATTTTCTGTTACAATTTCTGTGATGTGATAAATCCGATGCAAATTGGTTTATTAATTGCACAAAATAAGGCATTTGTTGGTTCCCATAAAGAATTACGCTATGTAGATTTTTCTTGATTTTCATTTGTCATGTTTCTATCATAATGTCCAGTAGCATGTCTTATCAAATTTGTGTAAAGTATAAAAGGTAGCTCTCTTTATTTAATTCTTTATATTGTCACCACAAGTCTGTGACGATATGTCCATTCATAAAACAATGCATCTTGTCGCAAAGGGAGATGAAAAATTGCTCGATATAAATTGCTTGTGATTTGGAAAGATGTGGAGAAAAATTGAAACATACTGATAATCGTACCACAGACTACAGTTTGAAATTAAAGGAATGTTTATATCTGAACGTGGCGGCATAAGTAAACATTGTGAGTTGTGACAGTCAGTTCGCTTTGCTTTGTTCAGTGTACTGTATATACTGCTGTACAGTTTTATATAGTTTGTGCTGCTCTCTTCACTGCAGGAAAGTGCAAAGGTTACGGTATCGTGGAATTCGATTTAAAACCCCAAGAAATCGGCAGCGCTTGCAAAAAGATTGACGGGCAACTCATAAGGGGTGCAACCCTGCAGTGTGATGTCGTGTGCCATTATTCTAACTTTGATAACCTCCACTCGAAGTGTCTCCTCATTACCGGTTTACCTACGGACTACGATGATACAGCAGAGTTTTTTAAGGTCTTTAGTTGTGTTGCCATCCCCGATTACTGCCAGGTATTGCTAAATCTATTATAATACTGTGTAATGTATATTTATTGATAGAGTTAGACTACATAGACTGTATAATGTAATATCGATAGGTTATTAACAATTTGATGCTGATATAGTGAGGCTCCCTGATCATGGACCTTTATTCATCAAACGGTAAAGGTAAAGTACAACATTTATAGACCGCAAGTATCAGCCAATACAGGCTCACACATGGTGTTTACAATGAAAAAAATGTTTTTGGCAGCTATTCAGCACATATACATTACCATCGACACATATCACCCCGCCAAGGATAATATCGAACATCTACCCATTTTGGAGACTGGTTTACTACAGCAATTGAGGATGAATGATTTGCTGAAGATCACCGCATAAAAGTCGACTGGTGGGAGGTTTCGAACCCACGACATTTCGGTTATGAGTCCAGTGTTCCTACCACTTGACTAACTTCTTTACCATTTGATCCATCAAACCTTCGCTCGATCAGTTAATTTAATATAGAGATGTGAGTTTTCCAGGTTTATGGCAATATGCACTAATTAACTTTTTTACTGAGATAGGGAATAACGCACGCTAACAAGCTTTTAGATTATCAGATAATACGTCATCAGGTAAAATTAACTTATGTTTATGAGTATACTTTTCTGCTAAAGCTTGAACTAATCTTCAGTGTAATAACTAACACGTGTGTTTTTATTTTTTTGGTATTTGAGGAATTTGTCATTTTATTATAAGTGACCATAGAGATTGGATTGTGAAATTGAATTTTGATATATGATAAGTTAAAATCTAATAAATTCTAGATATTCTAATATTATGGCTTTGCTTAGTACGTAGTTTATGCTTGATGCATGTTTCTGCTTCTTATGGCATCAGTTCTTTGTTCCCCTTACCTCTCCAGTATATTATGATCTCCATAGAGCAGGAATGGTATGTAGGTATGTATTCAGAATAAGTGGTGCACAAGTCATCTGTCTGACCAGAGTCAGTTGGCTGCGCAGCTATTTCCCCACTGTAATAACCAATCTCTAGACTAGGTGATCTAGGTGACTCCCGGTGTATCTAGGTGACTCCCGGTGTATCTAGGTGACTCCCGGTGTATCTAGGTGACTCCCGGTGTATCCAGGTGACTCCCGGTGTATCCAGGTGACTCCCGGTGTATCTAGGTGACTCCCGGTGTATCTAGGTGACTCCCGGAGGTATCGCCATGTACATGTACATACATGCCGTACGGGACACGCAGATCGTGGTGATGGATGGGAGGCCAGCGGGCTGCGGTATCGTCGAATATGCAACGTCGCATGCGGCCGATGCCAGCGTAGCGAAATTAATTAATGTGAAGATAGCCGATTGTGACATCGTTATACGCTACTGCATTGTGGGATACACAGTCACTGATGTCTACCGTCGTATTTGTGGTCAAACGGTGAGTTTGTTATGATGTTTTGTTATCTTTCATTCTCATTCGTTCTTGCCGTTTATATTATACTCGCCAAATCACCCGCACTTTGCAGCAAAAAAGTGAAACAGACATTTATATCCTGCACTTTAGAGCTGCTTGCGAAGCTTGACAAATGACAGTTTGTGAGGACGCACAGGGGATGGCAACTATATAACAAGCACCAGTAAGCCACACACAAATTCACAACGGTTCACAATGCTTTTTTCCTGCACGGCCATCGTGATTAATGTCGTTAAAAAATTGAAATATTATTTACTGGAAAATTAAATTATTGATAACGTTATTCTTCTATTATACAAAATTGAAATTATTATTTCTTTTTATCCCAATGAATGTGCTTGAGGCTGAGTAAAAAAACGTCGTCACTGATGTTTGTTTTACGGTTGATGACCATGAGCGGTGAGATGACAGGACAATGGTGAGATAGCACCATCAGTAAACATGTCATCGGTATCTGAAACAGAGCCACATGATGACGGTAGAAGGCAGTCACATCGCATTCATTTTATTGTCTTATATGGCGTGAATTCGATTTTTGACTTAGTGAATTTTGACCAATCGTATCACGGCGTTAATTGTAGAAGTCAAAGTACGAGTGTGGTAGTTTGATAGACGGCCTGGACATGGACTACGTGTCCCCGAATATGACGATGATCAACATGCCCCTCGTGAAGCAACTCATAGATGATAACGCGCTCTGTGAGTACTGATGTATATGTACAGTGACTAGTAGCAGTCACGGTTAAGAGGCTTATTCAATATGGGAGAGTATGGACGAGGCATGATAGAAACGACTGCAGCTGGTGACAGTTAAATTAGTCTTTTATTCCTATTAATATTCCGTACTTTTTTAGTAGTCTATAGTCATCTACTTCAGTTTACCTTTTTGTGTCTTTTTTAATTTTTAATACACACACATTCAGCAGGTTATCGCGACTGTTTACAGTGCATGACATATCGTTTATGTGGCATCATGGCTGGTAACACCGCATTACCATCGTTTACTGAGCATTTGCACATATTCAGCGGGCTATCACGACTGTTTACAGTGCATGACATATCGTTTATATGGCTTCATGGCTGGTAACACTGCATTACCATCGTTTACTGAGCATTTGCACACATTCAGCGGGCTATCACGACTGTTTACAGTGCATGACATATCGTTTATATGGCTTCATGGCTGGTAACACCGCATTACCATGGTTTACTGAGCATTTGCACATATTCAGCGGGCTATCACGACTGTTTACAGTGCATGACATATCGTTTATGTGCTATCATGGCTGGTAACACCGCATTACCATCATTTACTGAGCATTTGCACACATTCAGCAGGTTATCGCGACTGTTTACAGTGCATGACATTTCATTTATGTGGCATCATGGCTGGTAACATCGCATTACCATCGTTTACTGAGCATTTGCCCAGTTTACAGAATAGCATAACTGTTGGCAATACATAGGCATCCTCCCTGTTTGGAGTGGGTTGTTAATGTTAATAGTGTATCGCTGCCATCTATATTAGCTTATGGCCTGTTTACACAAATGTCAGCAGCACAATCCTACACCAACGGCCAGTGTTGACAGAGTGTGACGGAGATAATTACTCCAACTAGGCGACTTCACGAAACACATCACGAAAGCAGCATGTATGTCTGAGACAAATCTAACAGATAAAAACTAGCCTGTAGCTTTTGTATTATTAATGAATTGCCAATTTTACCCTGTACATTTACAAAGTATATCAATGTTAGGGCTATTTGCTGTCACGATCCTTCACAGTTCATGATCTTCACGGTCAGTATATAAATAGTAAACATACATCCTTGCAGTGTTGCCACTGTTCACCGATGCCCTGCAAACACTGAGTAAAGATCACAATGGCAAGGCCAATGGAAACATGTCTTCCATCAAACAAGGTATCGCATATATAAAGATCGTTATCATGAACTAAAGTACTGCCACTCTGCTAGCGCTTTGATTCAAACACTTCAAATATATATGGATGTGCAGGGAAAATAGCAAAATTAATATAAATATATGTATATATATATGGTGAAAGTAGCCTAATCCAACAGGCGTTATCTTTTTAAGGAGTAGGTGACCAAACTATCAAAACATTCACAATCTAAAGATTAGAAGTGGGTTTCAAATGGCTCATCTCCCCTTGACTTTTGTGTAATGAATATCTGCAATCAATGTACTAGTTACCTCTGGTGCCTGAGGTACATTCATCTGTAAAATTTGTAGATGTTTGGTGCAATTTTTCATGTGTCAATTTGGAGTATCGTGTCTGCACTGAATAGCTGTCATAAGCATTCATGAGCAGCTGATAGATATCGTTGTGTGATACCTGCAGTATACTTGATGTACTCTATCATGGTGGGGCAATTAGCATAGTAGCGGAGTGTGCGACATATGCAGCCCGTCTGTAGACGTTTAGAACCTGCGGCATGAATGGAAGATCACTGGTTGAGCCATGTGACTCCTCCGCCTCTGTGGGTTTGGACAGAGCACAATACCCTAAAGGATTTGTATTCAGGGTTTTACTGGGTATCGGATGGCTGCAACTTCTGATGTAGTTCTCAAGAAAATCTTATAATTATAATTATATCATATAAAAATGATAGAATACTTTGACAAAATTAGTTAGTTTAGTTAATACTTACAATTACTATTAAGATCTATTATTCGCGCATCAACTATTCACTCAATAAAAGTATAAACTCCACCAAGCTATTATCCCTTCGCTATCTAAATGTTAACACTTTAAACGTTTTCCACTGACTCTCCCATCAAACTTAGAAACCAGGGACTAGATGCCTGCCGCATATCTTTATTTAATAGCAGCTGCTACATCTCCCAAGCCACAACCGTATATCATTACCATTAGCTGACATTTTTATGGGTCCTATCTTGTTTTTTTCATGTTACCATCTTTTGAGGTTTGACTATCCAAAATCAATTGAAGAAATACAAGCAACACCATGTTGACTATGATAAATATTAACACAGGTTTTCAAATATCCACGTATACCGTGGCATATGTATGTACACTTGTAATAGTTAATCGGTTTTTATCTTTTCTTTCTGTGTTAGGTGATGAATTTTTCATGGCAATCCAACTATATTCATGACAGAACCCATATGCCGAGATACCGTACGTTTGCAGGCCTTTTGGGCCCGACACCTGACGCCAATCCTCTGGTACAAGTGAACACGCAACTTGGTCTGTTGGTCGTTCTAGCCCTGTACCTCCATACCCAGACCTCGCAGCCATCCACTATTGTAAGTGACGGGGACGGGGGTGGGGTGGCGCTATGATGACTTGTTAGGCATTGCCCATGAAGTCTAAATAATAATAGCGCACTTGTCAGGGGTGGCACATACCGAGGTATCCAACTTTGTTATTTTTGCTATGATCGTCACTAATTGTTCTTTTGGAATACAATTCGTGTAAATATTATCACGGTATGATGGTGTTGTATAACAGTAATGACAGTCATAGCCACTTTCCATTGTCACATCTTTCCATGCCGTACCATTGTGAAGTTTTGCTAGCGTTGCTGCATGCCTGGTGGATTATTGTAATAGGAAGAGAGACATGCAGTTAATTTGGATTTCGAAGCTTGATATTTAACAGTGTGCACAACTTGACCTATCGGCGCATTAACACTGAAAGAATGGACGAAGTCATCTGTTTATTTATTCAGTTTGTTATTTCTAGATTTGTGCATACATAGCTTCGGGATATATATATGATATAAATTGTTAAATGATATGTCAGCTGAATCCTATTTTCTGAATTTGTCGGATAGTTCTCTTCAAAATTTGCGGGTTTTTAGTTTTACATTGTTTTAGGATTTGTGACATCACTTGTTTCGGAAACTGTAGAACTTTGGATCCTCATTGGATACGAGACACAATGGTATCACGATAAAAAAATTCTACAAATAATACAAAATATAAGCCAATTTTCATGCTACTTGATTTATGTTGGACACACTTAAAGTAATTCGTTGACTCACACACTCATGAACTATTGCTAAATAATATACACTATCTTTAATCCGTGTGACATCTTTTTACTAAATCGCAGATTTTTACAACTGTTATTTTTTATTTATTTTCTACACCTTTTCAATCATTCAGGATGATGAGATAAATGGGAATAATATGATCAAAGCCACCCATCACCTCGCCAATCATTTTGTGAGTCCTTACCAAACCGTCGGTGTTACAGTGTTAAATAATTAAAAAAGCGTAATTCTCCCATCGGTGTAGGTATTCACAGGTTCCACCATTTTAATTTTCTTAATACAGTTTTGTGCTTTCATTATACATTTATAATTTTAATAGTGCAATACTGTATATGATATCTCTTCAATATTACATTGACAATCGATATGACTGCCACTTTGATCGTAAAATTTACGATTTGCGTTATATCAAAGGCATAAAACGTTAAGTTCTATTGATTGCCATCACAACTTGAACACTTGAGATCTCTAGAATAATTATAATGAACAGATTAATTATATAGAGGTCATTTATGTGGGTGACATAAAATTATATGTAACTCTAAATCAACGTGCCCCCAGATGATTGGCAACACGTCACTTCTTACTCAACGCTCGCTTCTTGGCAACCCAATCTCGGCGCAGGCGTGTATCCTCACTCAGAATATGGTAAAACAGCTTTGCGACGAGGTCACAGCGGATCGTGACAACAATAATCACAATCTCGACACGGATAAAATAGTGAAATGCGCGCGATCTCTCCAAACGAAACAGTTGACATTCCTCGGCCAATATATGCTTCACCAAGCAGACACTATCGTTACCAGCAACAAGCCGGTAGCAGAATCAGTTGATAGGACGCAAGATACTCAAGAACCGTCAACTTCCACGAACGATAACCGGCCGAAATCATTGTTAGACATGCACATTCCCGAACCAGTTCAACCAAAGCTTCCTTCACTGCTCGATTTACCCGCTGTTGTACCACCGGTGATCGCAAAACAAGTCGGCCTTCTGGGGTCTCGTCCGATTATTACGTCGCAAATGGTGCAACAGCATATACAGCGGGTGATGACGGGTACATCAAACAGGTCAGCACCGGCATCAACAGCGGATGTCGTCGACCCAGCGAGTGTGTCTATTAACACATCGTGTCAGCCGTTAATGTCATTGGAGATTGACCCGAATGTCGTGAATAAGTGCATGAATAACAGCGCATCGAGCAACGATCCGTTTGAGTCGGCGTTTCAACGATCCCTCGCAAAGCATCGACAGTCATGCGCAGACGATTCTGCTTCACCGAGCGTAAATACCCCGACTCCGAGTGCGATGAGACATCCCTCGACGAACGCGGAAAATATTAACAGCCCTGAGATTCACACTCCAAATAATAACTCAGAAGTGAATAACACGCTAACCTGTAATGCCCAAAATATCAACGCTCTAAACAGCTATAATGCGTCACATCTCAACAGATCACACGTGCAAAATTATAACATGCATAATTATAACACAACGAATTATAACAGTAATTTTACAAATTATTACCAAACAAATAACACACCAAATAATAACACAAGCAATTATAACTGTAGAAACATATATAACTATAACACAACGCCCACCTATGCGCAGCCTCCCATTAATCAAAAAAACAGCATGACAGATTCCGGATCTGGATACAGACCTGTCGCCCATTCTCAACAAACAGCTCCGAACCCACCAAACAACAACGCGCAATACCAAAAAACTGCAGCTAAATACTCGAACAACAGCAACAACAACCTTACAATAAACAACGCTAATCAGACTTCTACTAGAGTTAATCAACTTCCGTCTATAAATAACAGCTCTAAGAGTGGTCCTCCGACTGAATATTGTAAAACGTACAGCGGCAAAGCTTACATCTACCCATCTTCAGCTTCACAAGCGGACACTACACAAGCTTCGAGTATCACGCAAGCAAACGCATCGGGTATACCGTCCCAATCATATCAATACAGCGATTCTGTGTATGGAAATTACACTTCACCCAACACTTATTATCAGCGTGGCGTTGCGTATTCACACCAACATAACAGTTCATATCAAAGTGATGCATATCAAGATAACACTTTATATCCAAGTAACAGATACAACCCATATTCTAATAGCAGCTCATTTCAAATCACAACGTCCACTACCACATCAGCGACAGTATCTCTCAACACGTATCGGACTGATACAACCACTGCTTATGGTGTTTACGGCAATACGTGGTCCGAATATAACTGGCCAGTTTATCACACCAGTATGAGTCAGGCCAATGCGACACCATGTACGAACAGCAGTAACGCAGTATCGCAATCCAACAGTCAAACAAACGAGGCCAATTTGAGTTACACAACCGTTCCTATGGCTACGGCAGTCGATTCTCCACAAGAGCTCAATACAACCGTGTTAGCATTGAAGAAAATGAATGCTTTGTCAAATAATTACGTAAAACTGTCGAGTTCAGCGGAAACAATGAAAACTAATCCAATGATAGGATCGACCACGACGGATTCACCTCGTAAACTGAAACCACTGATGGATTCTTTTACAACTACTGCCAGTTATGAACGCTCATCACGACAAAGTAGGTTTACACCCAGGATGAGTGAAGTGTCATGTGACTTGTTCGGGCCTTCAGGAATGACTACAAGTGCATCAATTCAGGTAAGACGAACTATATGTGGTTGTAATATAGCTCATGAATTCTGTTATTGGCAAATATTTTCCCCGTTTCCTTTCTCTGATTCTGTTTTTTATTTGCCTTTTCGGTAACAACACAGTTATGTATCCAGAAAAACCTGTCTGCGGTGCTATAGCTGGCTGTTACTCTCGCAATGTATTATTCTAATTCATCAATTTTTACCTAATCTAATAATAAATGCAATTTGGATTTATTGACAACTTTCTAACCATGCACCTTTGTTATATAAAGATAAACAGATAAACCGGGATTATGGGTCAAAAAGGCCAACTTCTGGACCATTTTTATTAGGGCCAGGTAAAGCTTACATGACTTATTTAGCTAATTGGCCTATTGCTAGTTTTGCTAGTAATATCAAACACCAAAGCATGTGTTGCTAAATACTTTACCGAAATTGCCAGAATACAATAAATGCAAACAACTAGATAAACTAGCTAAACTACTAACGTACCATAAGAAGCTCATAAAATTCAACTTTTTTCACAAAGGGCTAAATATGGCCCATCACTATTGAGACTAATCAATTTGTTGCTAATCAAGCATCCAAGTGTAATGTTCATTTAATTTACAGTCGCTATCATCTCCAATGTGCAGTGGACTAAAACGATCTTATGCTCAACTCTTGCCCAAGCCAGAACCTAGCCCCCGCGGTGACTACGTGGGCCAGCACTCCCAAGGCATAGGTGGACATTATGCCGAATCAAGGAAGGGTAAGAGGCAGAAACTGGATGGCGTACAAGTTCCGCACCCATTGTTCTAACCACATCCAATGTATCCCCATTCATCCCTCATTTTGACATTTTATTGTCCTGACTTCCATCTAACTTATCACCATTGAATCACTAAATCAACCATACATATTTTAATAAATTGAAATTTACGCCAAGAATGAACTGACTGCTGTATTTTTTATGTTTTCTGATGTGTTTACTGCTTAATTTGTTAACATGGAGGCAAAATACAGCTTCTAATTGAAGTATTCCATCGATCGTATTTAATGCTGTTTAACTTTCTACAAAGTCGTCATGGAAACTTTTCATCACACGTGCTACTTAAGTATTTATGTTATGTACCCTGTATAAGTTGTATGGGTAAAATATAGGGATTCTGACATGTAACAAAAGAAATCATACATTTCAACAGGACAACTTTGTGACATTGAAATGGCTTTATTTATCTTGCTGGCACTAACATATATTAACCATAGTGTTATATATTTCTCCCGAAAGTTTTGATTTTTCCCTTCAGTGTGACTTTAATTTGCGGATTATTTCTCTTATGCGTAATTGTAATGCATTCGTGCAATTATCTCTGCTGATGCCTGATTGAATACATTACATTACGCTCCACATTATCAGATGTAGAGATCCAAAATAATGAGAAAATACTGACAACCACTATGAGTAGTCATTATATATTTCTTGTTGAGTCGCGAGAATAAAACCGTAGTTGATATATTGTATGTGATGTGATGTGTTATATGTGATGTGTTATGTGATGTGTGTTAGACATTGTGATTAATTATCTCATTATTGGGTGTTCTACATAAAAACCACTGAACTTAGGTCGTATAACTGTTGTTGGTTTCACATGAATAGTCAGTGATTATTGAATAAATCTAGGAGTTGCCCAAGGTGGAGACGATGATTAATGGCAAAATTATAGGAATGAATCGCACATTATGATTTATTGCTGTAAATAAAATTTTATTACCCAGCACCCCGTAGATGGTAAAAAAATGTGAGTCTTGTTGGTGACGGTCACACACCTGTAACAATTCCTGGTGACTTTTTGTAAACAGGTATTTGAGTAAGGTAAGGGTTTTTAAAGTCTGGTATATAAATGTCAAGGCTTCAAGTGATGGGATGCAAACTTTTAGTGTCTATAAATGTATATCTATATTTTTCGTCAGGAATCAACCGTTACCGAACTTAGCGAGAAGTAATTGTTATCGTGTCCAGACATGTTATAACATCTACATTAAGTCTAATACGACTTCAGACACTTTAATCATTTTTCATAAGGAAAGACAAACACTATTTGAGAATAATAAAAATTATAATTACACCAAATTTAACATTCAAGCGATTCTGCGCGAAAAGTTACTCGCTACGGCAGTAAGAGTGCTGGCCCAAGTGCAAGAATGACACTTAAATTCGTGACACCTTCCATGTTTAACGTGATAGACAGTTTATTAGTCTCAGAGAGCGTTAATTTATGTAGACTAATAAAGCTACCACAAGTATTTAATATTTTTTATCACATTTACATTATGCGTTTAATATTAGTCACTGGGAATGAAGAAAAATTTTCACCCACTTCGTATCTGTTTTCTCTACATCTTTTTGACTTTCTGCAGAACTTGTGTATGTCAAGGTAGAATACCATATAACATTGTATCTCTCGAGACACTCCCGTATATAGTTGAAACTTTCATGGGCTTGAGATTTTAATTTGTTAGAATACATGCTCCTTTCATAAACTGTAGTTTGTTACATGATTGTTTTATTTCCATCTTCCTATTATTCACATCTTTTATCTCTGTTCTCATTTTCTACCCACTCTTTTTATATTATTGTATATAGTCAAGTGATGTGCAAACGTCTTATCAACATTAAGAATTCCTTCAAAGGTCATAATGCAATTTTTGTTTATAAATAAATTAGTCAAAGCTTGTATGATTGATCAGTGTGTTGTTTATGTCTTAATGGCCTAGCATTAACATTCACCTACTGTGTAGGTTATCACTGGCCCTTTAAATCAACCCACTGTGTAGGTTTTGTTGGCCCTTTACATTAACTCATTGTGCGGGTTATCTTTGGCCCTTTATAAAGCTGACCTTATAGTTATTACAGTATTACTCAATAAGGTTAGCTCTATTACGGGGCAAACCACTAACTCCAGTTGGTTTTACAACAGTTGACCATCGTCCATTCATGATGCATAGTTTGTATGGATATTAAAGGCAAGTGAAATATGTGATCACTTTAGGGTAAACCCGCACCCATTAGGAATTACCACGACCATAAGTTTCACATGCGAGTTGTAGTTTCACTTTGATGCGTGCCGTCAAATGTGATGAAAGCTTTTGTTAGGTATGCTGCCAGAGATACAGCTCTTTGAACAGCTTAATTGTAATGTTTTAAATAATAAAAAATGTTATTGATATACCACCACATCCATTTAAATAATGTCTACAGTGGTTGTTTCTCGTGAAAGGCGGAATTATGACGACATTAGCTAACAGATCAGAACAAGAAGGCGGAACAGGAGAAAACAAAACAAGAAGGCGGAACAGAAGATAACAACAAAACAAGGTGGAACGGGAGATAACAAAACAAGGCGGACCGGGAGATAACAAAACAAGAAGGCGGAACGGGGGAATAAAACAAGAAGGCGGAATGGGAAATAAAACAAGATGGTGGAACGGGAGATAACACAAGAAGGCAGAATAGGAGATAACACTAGAAGGCGGAACGGGAGGGGGTACAAGACTGGCTGCGTGTCTTGGGCATCTTAGTCGCGTACGGTCCCAGTATCTAACTATGTGGGCAGGGAACTGGCCAAGATTTGCATATAAATTAGCTTGACTGAAACCAATGACAACGTATATTGTCTTAATGGGGAGAGGAGGGGTGCATTGTCATAGGGGCTTAGTATTGCTAATTATTATTATTATTATTGTATTTATAGTGCCTCTTCAACTAACTAGTTATCAGTGACACTTTACGATGGTAATACAACATGGTAGACACAAAAAAATGAATAGAAAATATAATGGTATGTAACAAGTCAAGCGTAATTGACACTTTAACATATGGTTGTCAGATACCGTGACACTTTCTCGTTGTTGAATATGTATGTCTGACACAATGTCATTGTCCTATTGGCTTCCCTCTGGTAGGGAGGTAATATTCAGTTGAGCAATGACGGTCACATGTTTTATTGTATTCTCCGGATCATCTTCGCTGTCTTGGACCATCATGTGTTTGGCCCATCATGTGTTTGGACCATCATGTGTTTGGACCATCATGTGTTTGGCCCGTATCGTATTTTGCATTGCCTCTATCCCAACGGCTGGTCATTTTCATTCAGCTAATCACACTCACATATCAGCATTTTTTTCCAGAACATCTCTCCTGCTTTCGTGCTTTAGACCACCGTGTGTTTATTTGATGTGCTGTCCCATTTAGCTCTCTTCCCACTGGCAGGCCGTCATCATTCAGCAAATCGTGGTCACATATTTTATCGTTTTCTCCAGATCATATTACCGGTCATTAACCATTGCGTGTATTGATGTAACGTCGTACCAAGCTGATGATATGACCTGTCATTCAATTCATCCCGAGCTCCCTCCAGCATCACTTTCATACCATATCATATTCATACCATCATCATCATATAAAGATTCAAAATGTAGAAGCCCAAGATATATCCCGCTTTGAAGGACATAATTGCCATGCCTGTTACTACTATTACTACCATTATTTAGTTGTTCCTGCTAGTACTGTATGTATTCTATGCTATGTTAATTTTTAATGTGTATTCTTCATTGATGTAAAGTGTGTTAGACAGCGTTGCTGATAGTGCACTTTAAATCAAATATATTTCATTTCATTTCACATAATTCAGCTTACATGGAGAGACCTGACAGAGACATCCCTCATTCTGTGTCTCAGTATCCAAATTTACACGTTTAGTATCATCATCATAATAAAATGTTCACACTACGATATCGGCTAATCATTCCTAAACTAATATTTTAATATCTATTATTATAGACATTACTCCTCGGACAGACAGATTCCAAGTTATAATCACGACTGAGACGTTTCGCGGCGACTCGCGACTGTTTACGTCCCGTGGCTCAGCCTTCAATCAGCAGTGTTTTAGCGTATGACATAACTAAATTATCCTGATCATATCATAATAATTTGATTTCACGGTGAGGGAGCACCTTTATGACTCGCGCTTTATAGGAACTCACAACGCAATTCGTTGTCCTAAAAATGAACCTGTCATTGAGGTAGGATGCGGATTTTAGTTTGATAACAGGTTCAAGAATTTTTATATGATATACCAGCCGAATCACCATTGTTTTCCTGCGGTTCCCAACATTTTTTTCTCAGGAAAATGGTGATTAACCCTTCGCACTCTGTTTTTAATATATTGTATTGCTATAGTAATGTGGTAAGGGTTAATGCCAATTAATTGATTTATATGTGGGAGAAAATTGTGCATTTCAATATTTCTCAATGAAAAATGAAATCAATGAAAACATGATTTTATTATTATACCAATTCCTTATTATTATTCCTCTATAACATATTGAATAAATGTACTTAAATGCCTTAGACTCTTACTTGACACATTTTCACTCATAAATAGTGCGTTTCCATATTCAGTTTTTGGTTTAAAAAAGGTGAATAATGAAACGTGAAAGTGCGTACACATATGAAGTCAGTAATATTCTTTTTACGGTTGATGACCATGAATGTACGTGTGCGCAATAATAAAGTAATGTACTCCATTACATCAATGCTAGGTATAGGGAGATAATACTATATAACATGAAAAATAATTCCAAAGTTCATTCTTTGCCTCAATGAAAGAACTTGAAGAACTTGTCAGATCCCCCAAACCCATGTAGTTTCAGAAAACGTATGGTGAAGGGGTCTATATCCAAAACCCTAGAAGGAGTTTGATAACAATACTCAAACAAACAAACAAGCATATTTACAACTTTATTATATTGGGTGTCTTAATTAGCCATACCAGCTCTCTGCTTTACACTTGTATTAACAGCCCTTCAATGTACTTTCAATACCTGAGCCAGAACATCTCCCATGAAGAGTGATATTAAGTGTTCCCCATTTCATAGATATTCTCTGGTACTAGAATCACAAGACGGTGTTTCTCTATCACTTGAAGAATGTTCATTAATCCACCTGTAACTCTTCTCACCGTGCCACCTTCAACCTTTTTACTATAAACCAGCGATATACTTTTTCTAATATATATCGACAGCATTATTTGATAGATCATTTGTGTATTATTTGCATATATCAATTTATACTTATAAAGACAATATATATTATATATTCATTGTCGCAGACAAACAATGGGTAGTTTGAACCTACATATGACCCCGTAGTTATAAACCTCGCCCTAAAAAGACTCAACTATCCACTCCTATCATCTACCCCAATTAATTTATTGTGTAATTTTTTGCCATCATTAAACATGATAGTGCAGTATTATACGAGGATAAATCGGTTGTACGCAAAATTGGGACTTAACGTTACTTTGTCTAATGCAGAAATATGACTGATATTCAGCGAGTTCTGACAGATGCCGTGATGTTATTACCATAGACAGCACGAGCGAGATGAATGCGAGAGACCCCAGCATAATGCCGCCCCCCAGCTGCCAATATTGTGTTTGTAGTGTGTCAGTCTGACCCGGTGCCATCCCTCGATTCCAGCGCGTTTCCCACTCTGCCGTTTCCTAATTATTCCCACTTGTTACGTAAGCACAAAGATGTTAGCTTCCATGCAGAGCAAGTAACCGTAATAAAGCGAGATGGAGCGCTGCTTAAGAATTACCAATTGACACATTTAAGCCAATTAGGTTACTCTATTTTCACGATTTATTGATCAATAATTTTCTAAACAAGCAATACTATGACTGGTAAAATCTTTTCGATAACTGGTGAAAACAATGTTAAAACAGAACTATACCCTTATAAATGTTTCCATCTTTCAACAAATTATACTGAAATACATGATCCGCATTCCCTAATTGTGTTTTTCTTCTTTACTATTCTATCTCAGTTTACTGGATAAATAATTTTTTTTACATGCAGTAGTCATATTTTTTTCATATTTTGCAGTGTTGACTTGGGGTTGACAATGATAATAACTATACCTGTTGTATCGTTCCTTATACATCAACCCTTAGCACTCCGTTGTCACAGAATTGTATTGTTATAGTAATGTAATATAATGAAGGATAAATGTCTTAATGAGGGACAGTATAAATTTAATTCACTTCCTTGTTGAGGTATGTCTGGTTTGATGAGGCTTCACCTGTGTTATGAAATGATAATGATTTTTATTAAAATGTACCTGATTCAATAGAGTGTATCTACTTGGGTTAAGTACAACTGTATGGAAGATGTATACTTGCTCTGGTGAAGTATAGCTGATGAAGTATATCATCTTTAATTAGGTACAACTGTATGGAAGATGTATACTTGCTCTGGTGAAGTATAGCTGATAAAGTATTCTACTTTGATTAGGTACATACAACTTTATGGAGTATGTATACTTGCTTTGGTGAAGCATAGCTGATGAAATATATCTACTTTGATTAGGTACATACAAATTTATGGAGTATGTATACTTGCTTTGGTGAGGCATAGCTGATGAAGTATATCTACTTTGCTTAGGTACAACCGTATGGAAGATGTATACTTGCTTTGGTGAAGCATAGCTGATGAAGTATATCTACTTTGCTTAGGTACAACCGTATGGAAAATGTATACTTGCTTTGGTGAAGTATAGCTGATGAAGTAAATCTACTTTGATTAGGTACAACTGTATGAAAGATATATACTTGCTCTGGTGAAGTATACCTGTCTTGGAGAAACTTAACACGGTGAAGTTCTGAAGTATAACAGGCTTCAGAAAGTATTACTGACTGGTATCATCGTAGCATGGTCATAGTATCGTCCTTGCAGGGGAGGTAACTTCCGTCGATGTTTGTATTTTTTATTAAAACATTTTCTTCTCAAGAACTGCTTATTGCAGAGGTCTGCTATTTGGCAAATATTGTCACTGGGTTGGTCTATAGATTTTGTCATCATATTGTCATGCCACTAAGAGGAGATAATTTCTGTCAATATTTGTATTTTTACTTGAAAAATTTCTTTCTCGAAAACCCTTCATTGCAGAGGTCTGCTATCCAGCAGATATTGTCCTTGGGTTAGTATCTTTGAGATATGTTCAGCAATTCATCATGGGAGCAAAGAGGGGGTAATTTCTATCGACTTTTTTATTTGAAAATCTTTTTCTCCATTTAGAGTTATCCTTGGCCTCTTGTTTTGTCTTTTTCTCATTTATCAGGTGAGGGTCTTGAAGCCTCTTTGGCTTCTTGTTTCATGAACATTTTCATGTAGCCAGTACCTACACATCCAACAAAACACATAGGTGCATGAAATTTTCATGAAATTGAATTAAAATAATACCCACAGTCGCATTCTGATGAATTCGCTGATTAATACAAAATCAATATTTCCTGTGACTAGATACAATACCGCATAATTGCGCGAGCACGCACCACAAATTAGGCAGCGCCTTTAACAACTCGATACAACCCTAATTATCTCTTAGGCAAGAAAAGTTTGAGATAATCATATATAATGATTTTATCCATCAATACAAAAGTCTGCCTGTATTAAGGCGACGCAAGCGTATGTCATCGGAGAAAATCGACGCACATCTTAGGTGTCTCAATTGATTCAATCACATGATGTGGTTTTTCTTTTTATTTGTTTCACATAAATATGCAGAAGACATAGGGCTCATAATAAAATATTGGCATTTTGTTGCCTCACTTCATGACTTCATTTGTTTCCGAAGAAACAATGACGTAAGGGCTCATGGCTTTACAAAATACGTTACCCAAGTGCATTTTGACATTTGACATTTGGTTTGTTCACAATATTTCTTTGTGTTTTCCCCTTTATATTGAGAGATTATTTTCTATTATTACCCTACTCCTTGTATTATATTCTCTTCAACACATGCGATAATAATTTTCACTTGTGTATATTGAGTTGCAGAGCGTCTTTGACAATCATGTTACATTTCTATATTTAATACCACCATTCCCAAGCATAATTTCTTCCCTCGGAGTCGATCACAACCTCCGAGAGTGATCTCATCCTCAATATTGAATGTCTTAACCTCCTCGTAATTTCTTCTTTGTAGATTGCATCCTTTAGTCACTGTCGGGAATAACTCTGTCGTCTTAAATGGCATAAAAAAGAAAAATACATAATTTATTGACAGCATATATCAATGGATTAAGGCTCTCAAATTTAGTTTACGATGAATGCTTATAGTAGCTATTCAGTTCAGATACAATACCTTCGACAATCGCATACCCCTTGTGACAGATATGAAACATCTACCCGTTTTAGAATCAGGGTTAACTCCAGCAATCGAGAATAAACGTCTCGCTGAGTCACAGAAAACCTGACTGGAAAGCGATTTTGAACAAACGAACTTTTGGTTGCGAGTCCACCCCTTCGACCACTCGACTATCTGCTCCCCAAAAGGCATCTCTTCATTTCATACCTGTATAATGTATTTTCATATCAAGGATGCCTGACAATCATTTCATTTTTATATACTGCAACTGCCACTGACAATGATTCCACCAACGTATTTGGTCTCCTTTATGGTCTCTGATGATAGTTTCATCTTCATATATTGCAACCCTTTAAAGATGTCTTGACTGATGAATTTTATGCGCTTTGAAACTGGGTCTAGTATGATAGACAACATTCAACTTCATAGCAATAGTCACAGCGACAATCAGCAAAGAAATGATAACTGTCAATATGTCACAGGTAATCGAAAAATTAAAGGTGATAAAATAGACGAATAATAAAAAATTACAAATTTATATTAAAATACTTTATTACTTTATAACTTTATTGCAGCCCTTTATACCACCACTGACAATGATTCCACATCCGTTTATTGTATTCTTTCACAACTCTGACCATAATTCCATCTTTGTACATTGCAATCACTCACCACCACCACTGACAATTATGTTTCTTACATCCTTTCACCACCTCTAATCATAATTCCATCTTTGAATACTGCGTCTCTCAATCTCTCAACCACTTCCTTCAATGGTTCCGTTTATATATATAGCGCATTCCCTCCTGATTATTATCCTAAGAACATCCAAACAGGGCAAAGTTTTTCTCGGGAAGACAGCAAGTGCTCGGCGCATTTTTTTCCAATCGTTGCGGAGTTGTTTCCCCATCCATCACTGTCAATGACGTTCAGTTTGCTGGCGGGCTGACGAGTGATCAATGTACAGCGAATAATTGATCAAATACTCAACCATTTTAAATTCACTCACTCACCACTATCTCACTGAAATAACGACTCCTCCAGTCTCGCATTTAGCAGAAAATTCTCAACAAGCCAATTGACGATTGCATGCTCTATTCTGCTCTAATTTTTGTGGCTCCAGAGTACACCTTAATGGGTAACATTTCTTTATTGTAGCGCAAGATTATTCAAATTTGCAAGGGATATTATCTACAAATTTTTACGTACACAAAGTTCTTTTTATTAATTATTCCCTTGAAAATTTTCTTTCGGTCGCTCCCATTTAGGCATTGTCACAGCTGCACCATTCAATCAGCCCTCCACAATGTCCTCAATCACACTAGCTATTCTCATATCCTCTTTCAGAGTATCCACCTATCCTCCTTTTGGTCGCTGCCTGTCTCTTGTCCAGCGAGCTCTCAATACTTGTCCTTTTTTATCAGTGCATGATTTCTCCCTCCTCCTCACATGTCACCTCAAATACTATCACACTAAAATTTTTTTCTAAAATATCTACCTAACTGAACGGTGCCATTGATTGATGTCAGAGCTAAAGCATGAGTTAACTGATTGTACAACACTTACACTTATATATTACCATTGTTATAATAAATGACTAATAGTGACTCAGTCAGAATCAAATTTACCTGAACATGGGAGACTACTTTAGCACTTCTTTTCCCCGAGCAGTTAGTCACATTCGATCATGTTTCGAGTATCTATTATATGCAAGCAGATATTATCAAGGAATTTCTGTCAGCAAGCCAGGTTAAAGTGTTGTCACTGAGATAAATTTAGTGAGTAATCCACCCACATTGGGTAGGGGTTTGGTTTTTGGATCAGAAGAGTGTGAGAAAGCTTATTTGTAACTTTAGTTGTCTGTTATATAGTGTGACCTATTCATTCCTCAGTGCTGAGATGAATTTCTGTTCAGCGTATTCACTTTTCTTAGATACCAAATGACTTTGAAATTATGTATTCCTAACAGTACAAGACATTTACCTCAGATTAGTACTGCAAAAGTGTTTATTTACGTGTATTGAAGGCACATAGAAATGAAATGAAATGAAATATGAAATGAAGTATATTTGATTTAAAGTGCACTATTAGCAACGCTGTCTAACACACTTTACATCAATGAAGTATACACATTAAAAATGATGCAAAGACACTCAACGATTTAGCGGCGAAATCTCAGTAAAAATTCCTTTATTCATAGCTCAAAACCCCACCCATTTAACAGACAGCCAGAAAATTCTCAACTACATCTGCAACTATGTCATAAGAGAAATTAAGAGTTTATGTCCTTTTTTCATGATTTATTTATTTATAGACACTCTCACGATCTCTTAAATGACCGTAGACTAGAGGTATGCCTCGTCTATGGCTTAGTAACTACAACTAATATCTCGTAATATCCAGTTCCCCCGTTACAAGGTTGATGCGTTTTTGTCAAGACATGTCTGGGTGCATCATCGATTTGACATGTTTCTGCATCTTATTTTCTAAGGGTTGAGAGTTCGAGTCCACACAAAACATTGATTTTTTTCGTGCCATTCGCTAAGGGAAATAAGCGAGATTTTCACATATTGAGATGCAAAAGCATTCGCGAATTTTCATGCACATATTGAGAAAGTTTATCTTTGAGTTAATGAAGTGAGTTAATGTAAAATTTCCGAATGATAGAATAATGCAGTATTGTTAGTTCGACAGACATGGTGCAGTTAGCGTAATGGTTAGATCATTGGACTGGGATACAGAAGACGCTGGATCAATTCCTCGTCTAGCCAGTATACTACCTGCCACGTTTTTCAGATAAATATTAATAATAATACGATGACGCGGTTTTGGTGCTACTTTATAATTAAATGTCAGTCGCACGTACAATATTGCCCTGTTATATCCCTAAGATATTGTTATAATAAACCATTCCACGACAAATCTTTCTCAATATTCAAGCACGAAAACATGCTCATTTCCTATTGTTGAAAGCGCGGGAAAAAAATCCCTGGTTTGTGCTGATTCGAACTCGCAACCTCTCGCATGAGAGGCAGCGCGTCTAACCACTGCACCACCGGCGCCAACTAACACCACAGATAAAAAGTGACTGGAAGGAACCCTGCCTGAATAAATTTGTAATGGGGTTGATGAAAATAGCTGACAATAACGAGGATTATTTGTATAAGAGCGTCACGGTAAGTCGCGTGACTCCTCCACGTAAAGTCGAAGCAAACCCGAATCGTACGACACTGCCAGGGTTGTCGTTATGTAATTACACAATTACGCAATTCAGCTGAGAATTCGCGTGGACTTGGCCTAGTTGCATTAAAGCTGATGGCATTTAATGGCTTTATTATACAAAAAAAAATCTTTAATAAATAAATCCACACTTGCAATGAATGAGAGTACTGGTAAATCAAGAATCAAGGGGTCTCTCACACACACACACACATATATATATATATATATATATATATATACATATATATATATATCTCTTTTTGATATCTGATGAAAAAGTCTGCCCCTACCTCTACACGCTACCTAACTGCCACCAGAGCCAGTTCTCACCTCGTGCAGTTTACAGTAAAAAGTAAAAAAATCCGAAATGAACTAGTGGATTAATGCATACAGTTGGCAGTTGGGATATCGAATCAGGACATGGTCGGGAATTCTCACACATTTTCGATTCTTATGGTTGTCGTAAATGCCATATGCCGGTGGTGTTGTTGGTGTGGGAGGAAAACATTTGTACTCATAACCTCTGTGATGAGAAGCGGCGTTTCTAATCGCTGGCACCAATTGTATAAAGATTAGCTAAGATTCACGTGTTGTGAAAACCATTGCTGTCCTTCTGCCTGGGACTGTAACTGACGAACTATGTTACCACATAATAGATAGTCAGTTCGCAGATTAACAAGGTAATCGTTGTATAGGCTATATTTGGCCCTTTACAAAAGTTTACAAGGTGTTACAAACTATCTTACCACATATAGTCAGTTCGCTGATTAACAAGGTAATCAATGTATAGGGTATACTTGGCCCTTTACAAAATTTTACAAGGTGTTGCAAACTATCTTACCACATATAGTCCGTTCGCTGAATCACAAGGTAATCGTTGTATAGGGTATACTTGGCCCTTTACAAAATTTTACTAGGTTTTGCAAACTATCTTACCACATATAGTCAGTTCACTGAATAACGAGGTAATCGTTGCATAGGCTATACTTGGCCCTTTACAAAATTTTACAGTGTTACTATATACAGAAAATTAGTTAGTGTTGGTACATCTAGTTAGTTAGTCAGAAAAGGTTGATCACCAAAGTAATTGCGGTGTCGTCCACACTTGATCTTTACAATGGGTTTTTTCTATGCATTTCTCTCCACTTGGTCCTTTACCAAACTTTACGAAGTCTTGGTACATCTAGTTAGTTAGTCAGAAAAGGCTGATGACTAAAGTAACTGTTGTGTATCATTTTGTAATTATCCCTTTACAAAACTTTGCGTTATTACATATAGCTAAGGTCATTATTAATGCGCGGGGGGAATAATGTAGCCAAAATCACCGAAACTAGGCGTGCGATTGAACTTCGTTCATCTATACCACTCATTCTGAATTTTAATTCTACTAGCAAGATTTTCCTGCTTGAATTGCTCAAATATTAAGAAGTATTTATATAGATGTAGGTTATTGTAAATAGTTATGATGAGTAGGTGATGTGAGCGACTTACATCTGCATCTTTCCTGCGATGGTCCTCAGCAAGTCATTTATCCGCGATTGCTAGAGTAAACTCATCTCCAAAATAGCTAGATGCTCGATAATATCCTTGGCGGCGTGATACGCGCGGTGATATGAGCGTCGAAGGCATTGTATATGCGCTGAATAGCTGATCAAAATATTCCACCGTAAACCGCATCCGTTAGACTTTATTGCGTGATACTTGCAGTCTATAAGCGTTACAAACAAATAGCATTGTCACTGTGGAATCCCAGATACCATAATTATTGATCTTGGTAATCATTTATTTAGACATTGGTAATCATTTATTTAGACATTGGTAATCATTTATTTAGACATTGGTAATCATTTATTTAGACATCGGTAATCATTTATTTAGACATCAGTAATCATTTATTTAGACATTGGTAAGTAATCATTTATTTAGACAATATTTTTTAGGATATTTCATCTACTCTTGCCAATTCTCTGAAGTCACATAAAAGTACATAAAAACATATTAAGAAATACACAGCATACGGCAAACAAACTAAGCAGATACAGTCAAACCTCTATTAAGCGGCCACTCACGGGAATCACGAAAAAGTGGCCGTTACGACAGGTGCCCGCTTAATACAGGTGGCCGGTCGGGCAGGTTTGACTGTAATTATGTTTCACACTACGCTAGGTGTGTAAAATTTAATGGTTATTTACAATGAGAAAATGACATAGCAGGGAGGTAAGCGACATGAGACCATCCGTAGAGCAACTGAAGCACAGCCAACGTCAGGGAGAAGGGTCTAACAGAACCCCACTTAAAGTGCTGCCCAGACCCCCATCGGCACAGAGGTTTCAGGTGCTTTCTACCCGAAAAAAACGGAACATGTAGTGTAGTGGCTAGAACGGGAATAGAACAAAGATTCAAATTCAAACGCTTTGACCACTAGGCCAACTGGACCGAAATGAATACTCATTAACCAAACTCTTTAAAAGATAAGGTTAATCTCCATTTCATTCATGCTATTTATATATTTCTATTATTTGCATTATCTAGCGTTACTAATATATGTGTCTAATTCATTGCAGTAATAATTATTATGAAAGATATAATTTCTTACACCCACTCGTACCTTTCAGCATATTATCGTATTAGAGTATATTCGATAGAAGAATAACTTTAAATGATTATACTAACCTTTCGATGCTGACGCAGACGAGAGTTAGAACGGAGCCGTAAAGAGCGGATACCAGGAGATATCTTTGAAACTTACACATTGCAAGACCAAGCAACCAACCACGGTTCACCATAAACATAATAATCTCAGGCACACCGAGTACCATCAAAACGAGATCCGAAAACGCCAAATTGATGATAAATAGATTAGTCACGGATTGTCGCATTTTACGATCGCTCAAAATAATGAAAATCACCATAATGTTTCCGACAATGCCGATAGTTCCGATTATACAAAACAAGGCGGAGCAACCGACAACTTCAGCTAGGGAAGCCGCAGATATTGCGAGTCCAGAGGTAGTCGCGGCGCTAGTGTTGTTCATTCTGATGACGTCTAACCCAACTTGCCCTGATTCAGACACATGGCGTTCTGAAAACAGGAACATGAAGTTCGTCGTTTTATTTTTCATTTTTTTATTTTGTCCAATTTATTCAAGAAAAAATACAAATATGATATAAAACAGAGTAAAATCGAGAGTGTGAATCCATAGTATGCACCACAGAATATACAATCCCATTTCAAGTATAATGATATCTATGCCTAATTTTGTTGAAAGGAAGTGCTAGAAGTTAAAGCAACTTATAGGGTTGCACTCCCTAACATTACCAATGAACATATAGACAGTAACATGGTCATTATTAGTTCAGTAATAGATACAGACTTTACAAGTGATATAAATGTACAAAATCCCCCGAACATTGTATAATGTTAAAACCAAAAATGAATATTCATTATACACAAAAATATACATAATTCTGCACAAATATACACATTTTAACAACAGGACACTTAATCGGTGTTAACAGGACGTTAGAGGAGCGATGATGGTCTCGACAACGGGTTAATACATAATAAATATTGCTACATGTATACGTACAGAGAGACGTTAGTTAGAGTAGGCGTCATTCACGAACCTACGCTTTATTTTTACAATCATTTTATGTCCGTAATCGAATACACGACAATCTAGTATAGCAGAATGACTTATAATAAAAGTCAGATATACATTTAGTGAAGTTATTTTACGTAAGTGCAAGCTATTGTAACAATATTCATCGTAAATTTTAAATCGTTATATACGTTCATGATAAGGTATACTACTCAAAATTTCAAAAGCATCATTGGATATTATTGTGCTTATTACGTGGAATATATGTACTTTTAGAATTTCATTAGTGAACCGTAGCATCGTCAGATTTTCCATTTGGACGTCCACAAAACCATTATAAAGGTTGAGACAGCAACGGAAATCACACTAACGGGGGCCACAATACAGTGAAACCTGCTCTAACGACCACTCGTATACAGCGACCACTCGTCTTAAGCGACCGCCTTTCAGCGGTCCCGAACGATTTCGGTATGTAAGTACACTCACTGTATTAAGCGACCACCTGTCTTAAGGCCCGAACAGACTGCCCCACCGTATAGTTCACTGTAGTACCTATTGCGTTCAAATGTCACATTTTAGTAATATAATATACATCTATCGTCTGTGCTCTATTATGCATTTTAGTGGTTTATTACACTGAATTAGGATATCACACAAATACAATGTTATGTGGTATTTTAATAACAATATTTTGTCCAAAAAGTGATCATTTTTTAGTAAAATTGAAGGTTTTAAACTTTTTGGCTAAGAACTACATAAGGTGGATATTACAAATGATGCACAATATTTTTGAAATAGGATCCAATGTTCTTTGAAATGTCCATTAATGTCAGTGTTTTTTGTAACCGCCACGAGCATTCAGGATGGTAAGAACCCTTCTCATCCCGGAAATTAGGTGCTGAATCTCTAGCCATTCCTCGGGTAGTACCGCCTCTAGTTCGTCAAGATTTTGTGCTGGTGGATTTTTCCGATTCACTTTTTGACCAATCATAATCCCAGAAGTGGTCAATTGGATTGAGATCGAGACTTCTTGCTGACCATGGTGGACTGGTGATGGCGTTGTTCCACAGAAATTCGATAACTGCACGGGATCTGCGGGGTCTTGCAGTGTCATCCAGAAAAACTGGATGTGAATTGAGCACATATGAATCGAAATTCGTCACCAGTGCGCCTTCGGGGATTTCGCTGAGATGTCTTTGGCCAATTTGTATTTCTGCAATTGTCTAAACGTCTAACTCAATTTCATAAGACGTGAAACCCTAGATCATTATGAACCCTCCGCCAAAGTGTAGCTAATGTTCTTTTGTGCAAAAGCTACTCCACCTTACCTCCAAACACGAATTCTACGATCGTTTACATAGAGAAGAAGGCGACTCTTGTCTCAGGAATGAACCTTTCGCCATTTACGCACGTGTTGCCTGTGCATACACCTCTCCCTTCTCGCCCGTTTTTCAAGCGGCTTTTGTTGTATTCTTCGTACTGGTCGTCTCGAACGATGACCCAGATTCCACGGCCGATTGCGTACAGTTCTTATAGAGATTGGACCGTGTATTCGACACATGGATTGCAAGGCATTACTAGTAACGATGTATGCGCACGAGTCGTCTGAGGTGTCTGTTCGTTCGGTTTCTTGCTCTCCCCCCCCCCCTTACACGGTCGTTGACGTCACCAGTCTCTCTATACTGTACTTGGTGATCAGTCTATCAATAACACGCCGTTCATAGCCCAACTCACGACCGGTCGTACGGTTAGACATGCCAGTGTCCTTTATTCCTATAAATCTCCATCTTTGTCCTATCGATATTTTTCAGCGAGCCATAGTCGTTAATACACACTCTGGAATGAATATGGTGTGAAAATAACGAACCGGGTTTAGCTTTTGGGAGAATGCGAACTGACATTTTGTCAAAATTTATCATGTCTAGTCATGGTACTATTGTGCCAACATGTCACATAGGCTTCACAATTTGTGGCCTGAAAGTATGCTTACTAATGACTCATGCATATCAACACTGATATATGTCATACATTTCAAATTTGTATAGCCGGTAAAAAATGTATCGGGGGTGCCTTAACCTTTTCCCTACGTTGGCGACTGGGGTGCAATGTAAGTCTTTCAATGATGGACAAGGAAGGTGAGAACTACAACTCATCAGGATGTATAGAGTATACTGAGGTAGAGATCTATGTTGATGATGGTGTCTTTAGAAGAATGTTGCATTCCGAGTGCAATATCTGGGGGAGTTACTACAAAATATCCGTTTTGTCTTCTTCGACCAATCGTCCTCTGCAACCGCTCGCCTTCCATTCCCGACTGGCACAACTTCTACTTCGAGCTGTGTAGACCCTTCTTAGATCAACCCGATACCCCAAGGAAGTTCAAGTGGCATCCAGGTGTCATGTTACAGTATATCAATATACGTAAGAGAATCTCGGGTTAGCAACTGGTAACAAATACACGTTCTATCACTTGGTTTTTAAATAACAAATTTGGTATAAACCATTGAAATAATGAAATACGGGTGGTATGTTCACAAAGGGCTGTGTTAAATGTCGTAATTTGAGACTCTGGTCTAATACATTTATACATATAGACAGCACTCGTAACAATGTACCTATGAAATTGTCGCTCTAATTAATTTTCTTTCCGTATAGTAAAAAAGAGAAAAATTTTGAAGAGAAAAAAATTTATTTCTCTCCAAAAAAATTTGGAACACACCTCTATATAGTGCACCAAATAATGATTCATTAGTATATTTTTTTACATTTTTCCACTAGGCCTTTGGTTTAGTTTTTTACAATGGAAATTTTAATATTGCATTTGTCCGCTTTTAAGGACCTTTATATAAGGTTATAGAAAATATATTTTTTACCCCTCTCGTCTGTTGAGAGACTGCCTATTTTCAGTGTTATGTCTTGAGTTCTACTTTTTATTGATTTTGTTAACATGGGTACATAGCCGTAATTTTTGCTAACGATTTACTTCCTACGGTATTATATGAATTCTCCAATTTCAGAGAATCGATACCTTCTTTAAAAACCAGGAACTGCGGATTCTCGTGACAATCTCCTAAAAAAATTTGTATATTTTTTTGCAGTTGTGTTGAACATGTCTTACAAAATCTTTTATTGACTATGAAGCATGATTGTGTGAGAAAGCATATATCTTGATATTTTGATGTTATCTGAGAGTGAATTGCTCTCTAAAGCCACATTACTATCAGCACAGCATATTGTCCATGACTGTTTTTATTGGCAGGTGTTGGAATAAATATGGAGCTACTGTATGTGATAAGACATGATACAGCAATAGACTGGGATTAATCATATTCCAGGCTGTCATGGCCCTTTACCAAGCTAGCCTATAGAGATGAACACTTTGAATAGGTTAGAGTAGTTCTGAGTCCGTTGTTGTGGTCGGAAAGTCATACTGCAAAGCACATAGTCTAAGAAATTGACATTTGCCCATCCATTCACGCCACAGGTTCCGGATGCCAGCAGATAGCCTGCTTACGTCTCGGACCGCTATATTTGCGATGATTGAGTGTTGGTTTGAAGAGATAGCAGAAAGGTAGCCCCAGAGGGGACCAGTATCATTAACATTCGAAGCAAAGTCACGTCACATGGAAGAAGCTCTTGCATCAATCGCACTGTACTCGACTCTTGTAACAAAAGGACGACTGTGTTTTAGTGAAAGAACATAGTACTGCTCTATTATTTATACTCAAAGCTGCTCATTAATATTAATTCGCACGTAAGTAGGATATTATCAGAGGTGTCACTGCCGAATATCTCATTTGGAATCGAAACGTTGGTAAATGACGGTCCTCACCATACTGTTTCGCGTAATAGGAAATGTATGACAGGATAAGCCATCTTACTAGAGTTGTCGATAAAATTACTACGATTTCTTACGCAATCAAGCTTGTTTATCGATCAAATATTTGTAAATAAAATGTTTTCCTATTCTTGTACATGAGAAATTTCAGATAATCTGCAATATTTTTGGACCGAATTTCAAGGAATATGAAAATTCCCCTTTTTCCAGGGAATGTGCAAATTCTGTGATATCAGAAATTCCCTGGAACATCTCTACAGTTTATCCAAATAAAGAGTAGATCTCTCGTTATTATTCAGCTCTCTTTCGACCAAAAGTAAAGAACTGGTCTCTCGCAACAGTGTAATTGTTAACTGATAGCAGTATAACTATGACCTACCAAACAAAAAGTTAGTTGTATAAATACAACGTGCCGAAATAGACAGTGCATCTCTCGCAGCGGTATAAATACAGCGTGCCAAAATAGACAGTTCATCTCTCGCAGCGTATAAATACAGCGTGCCAAAATAGACCGTGCATCTCTCGCAGCGTATAAATACAGCGTGCCAAAATAGACGGTGCATCTCTCGCAGCGTATAAATACAACGTGCCGAAATAGACCGTGCATCTCTCGCAGCGGTATAAATACAGCGTGCCAAAATAGACAGTTCATCTCTCGCAGCGTA
>WURV02180200.1:0-13352 GCA_011762755.2 Epimenia babai
CCAAGGACCTATTATGACCCAGTATATAAAGCTATGTAAAGGACTAATCAAGACTAAGCTAATCTATAGGAACTTTGAAAGGAAACAGTCATGATGATGTCTTTGTAAATGACTAATGATGACCTAGTCTATATCAGTTTTGTAAAGAACCGAGGATGACCCAATCCATGAAGCGTTGTAAAGGACCAATAATGACCAAGTCTATAGAACCTTTGTAAAGGACCAATGATGCTGTAGAAAGTGGGTTGATACAAGCCTATTTGTACACCCACACAGAGCCGGGAAAAATACCCACCTTTGCCGGCGTTGCGGGTGTCAATCATGACGTTAATATCCTTGCCGATCATCCCGCCACGTAAACCCTCCCCGGTGACCTGGATGCGTTGAGGGTTCTGGGCATGCAGTACGTTCACCTTGAATGGTGACCCCTGTATACGACGCAAGAACAAAATGACACCAATAACGCGATGCGTGACGCATTTTCTAGAAGTGTAATGCAGAAAGAAATCAAAGCTCGTGTGAAGATGAAATGTTATATCAAAACAATTTGAAACGGCAAACATAAAAAAGCATGTTGTGGCTCTTTGATATTGGAATATAAAAGAAATGCGGGAGATTGATTTAAACCTTTGGAGAGCAATATAAGTTTAATCAAAGAACAAATGGACATGATCATTAGATGTTACGATGAAATAGGATAAAATGAAAAGGTTATCCGGCTCTATTTATTATACATCATACTGATTTCTTTGATTAATTATGGACTACATTCTCTTGACATATTGATTCTTGAATGTCGCAATTAAAAAATATCCACAAAGAACTTTAATTACCGTAGGCAATTTTCTTCTTAATTATTTAATACCTGGATACCTTTAGGAATCAACCCACCACAAACATTATTTTATATTATTTTAGTGATGCTCCTGGAAGATACTATAAGAGATGTGTTCAAATTTTTCTCTAATTGAACATACTCCAATATAAAAATATGTCGAAACGTACGAATAGGCGGTGTAAGAGACTCTATCTTTGATAATTCATCTACATTTAAGTGGGCTTCCACGCTAACGTGGATAGGACTGTTTTATATGATAGAGTTTTTTTCTATCTCAATCCTCCCTATTACCTTAGAAGATAAAGGGCAACACCTTTTATATAGACTAACTGGTTTATTGATCACAAGGTTTCGCATAAACACTATGCTTCATCAGGTCATAAAGTGTTTATGTGGAAGCTTGTGATCAATAAACTAGTTAGTCTATATAAAAGGTATTGCCCTTTATCTTCTAACTTCTAATTCCTTTACCCACTTGCCATCATCCATATGTCAATTATTGCAGAGAAATAACACTTCAGCTTATTAATCGACAATATCCATTATAATACACTAAGTAGCGGTAGATATTTTGTGAATATATTTTGAAATTAAATTTGAATTTGAATTAGCGGTATTTAAGATCTCAGGTTCATGACCATAAACTATAAGGGATCTCTTTATTAAAACTTTGATGTAAAAGTATGACCATCGGTGGTTTTTTTGCCACCTATATAACCAAATTTAACATGTGGGATATCATGGTGAGGTTATAGAAGATTAGGTAATTCAGAGGGATCTAATTTCAACCAATAGCAAAATCTAGCTTACATCATGGGAACTTTCTCGCGGTAAGAGAAGGCTGAATTTAGAAATTGTGTTAACAATCTAGGTCATGACAGTGATCTAGCTATCAGTTGTTAAACACTACTGGATGAAATACACAAACACGGTGCTGCGTTGATGTTAAAGAGTGACAATATTCTGGCTCCTTGTTAAAAAAGGCATAGTCCAACAGAGAACTACTGGTTCTTTGTTGAATAAGGTATCTATTATTATTATAAACTGACACACGCAATGCAACAAACAGCATGATAATAATAATTCATTTGTTTTGGAGGCGCCCTAATAACTAGTATGTCTCTAAGGTGCCTATATACATTTCGTGTGATAACTAATTGTATTGCATAACACGATAGAATGTCATATAAGTTAAATCATAGCCTAACACAACCGTTAAAGGAAATTAAATGAGAGATTAAATGATCATCGTTCCTAACAAAAATGAAACTGAAGCAGCACCAAATACGCTTGTACTGGCGGCAGAAATTCAGCAATTTAAAGCTTTGGCAATTTCAGATACCAGCCCACTTAAAACACACTTATTGAACACCGAGGTGTGGGTTGCCGTGTTGGCCATATCGTACAATACGATAAGTGAAGGTAACACCTTATTGACTTGCTAAGATTATGATTAGCACAAGCTTTCGTATACAAGTATACTTCATCAGGTGCAATCATGCAATCAGGTGTAGCTGATGAAGCATACTTGTATACAAAAGGTTGTGCTAATCGTACTCTTAGTTAGTCAATAAGGTGTTACCTTCTCTTTTCATATGCCTTTCGTATTATTAAACACTGTATACTGAAAATGAGCCAACAGTTGTTGCTCTAATTATTTTTGTTATTCAAGTAAATATCTATTTGTCCATTTTTCCATCATTTAGTACGGCCTAAACCTTTTACCTCAAAATTGTATTTTACTCAATATTTTTTTATATTATACTTAAATTTTTTATATATATCATTCTGTCAACATACCGTTTCCATTTAAGTGACCTAAAACACGCAATCTATTCAAAGCAAGTACATGAATTTTCTTCTTCACCCTTATGCAATTCTTATGCACCATGAAAAGAGTTGACATGTTACCGCGTGTATAATATGTGTATAAAAGGTGTTAAAATTTCTTTAGTATAAATTCACCAAGCCATATAGACTCACCCGTAACGTGCGACCATTCCACGTGATGTGGAGAAGGTAAGCCCCCACTACTGTTGCTATGTATTCACAGCGATATTTCCCACCCCCGAGTGGCTCGAGCCGGGCATCTATGGACCGCTTCACTCCCTCCAACCTCACATCGGGCTTTCCTGGCAGATCCGGCGGCCCAGACAAGATGTAGTTATACGATATCGTAACATCTAATTCTAATGACATTATAAAAATGGGGGCAGACCAGATCGAGGTCATCGGATTTCAATCCAGAAGACCCTAGATCGATTCCCGCTCCAGCTCGTACTAACTATACTAACTGAGGATAATAGCCCTGTAGCTCTGTTGGTAGAGCATCAGAATGATTATCTGGAGGTCGTGGGTTCGAGTCCCATCAGAGATATAGGTTTTTCTGTGCTTTTCTTTCTATACTGAGGCATTTTTCGAGCGAAAACTTTCTGAAACCGTTTAGAGTAGCTCTTGCGGTGGAGTTATGCGAGGGATTTAACTCTCTGGGGCGGCAGTTCTCATAATGCTCTCTGGATGGTCTCAATGGCACTTAGCTTTTTGCTACCTCGTCATCTCCATATAAATAATCATCGACTATCACAAACTTAGCGATCTGTGCGACATATAAAGGCTCTCTGTAGGCGTTTGGAACCGGTGTTGTGAATGGACCGAGGTCAACTGTCTACTTCTGTGGTATTTCACTGAGGTGTTTTTCCTCACCCTTAATAAGTGAGGCTGATTCGTATGTCATGTTAATGACATGGACTAACTTTGTAAAGGGCCAAGAATGGATTAACTTTGTCAAGGGCTAAGAATGGACTAACTTTGTAAAGGGCCAGGAATGGACTCACTTTGTAAAGGGCTAATAATGGACTAACTTTGTAAAGGGCCAAGAATGGACTAACTTTGTAAAGGGCCAAGAATGGACTAACTTTGTAAAGGGCCGAGAATGGACTAACTTTGCAAAGGGCCAGGAATGGACTAACTTTGTAGAGGGTTAATAATGGACTAACTTTGTAAAGGGCCAAGAATAGACTAATTTTGCAAAGGGCCAGGAATGGACTAACTTTGTAAAGGGCTAATAATGGCCTGCACAATTACCTTGGTAATAAGCTTCTCAGTAACTAAATAACTAACAGCCCAGCATCACCCACCTGGTCCGGCTTCTGAACCGTCTATGTGGAACTCTGCCTTCTCGTGAGCTATGGCTTCCTTCAAGCCACGCCCGGATAATATCACCTTGGTATGGTCCGGTGAGTGTTTACCGGAGATGCGGGCGTGTCCGATGAAAGGCGAATCAACGAGGGGGTGATCGCACCAATGCGTGTGAATTTGGTGGGTACCTAGTCGAGAGAGTTACGGTACTTTATTCGGTACATATTTTTATACAGTAGTACAAGCATTTAATAGCTAAGTACTATAAACATTGCATATGTCAAGACGTGTCTTTGTATGAGTCTTTATATAATGAACTGGTTTTCCAAATCCATATATACCCAGATGTCATGCTTTTTGGATAACATGGCATCCTCAGGCTTACTTAATTGATTTACTATTGAATTATCAGCAATTCTCATTTAATTCGTTACTAATCTTTCATCACTTCTCTAATTCATTATTACTTTATTTACCTTCAATTAATCATTTAATCAATTCCTCATTTATTTGTCACTTGTTCATTAAGTAATTATATAATTCTTAATAATTCCTACATAAATTATTCACAAAGCATATTTTTCTTGTCTTTTTGACATAGTGATAATTTATAAATAAAACATCGACAAAAATTTTTCTTACTGATTCTTCGCTGGTATTTTAAATTTATTAATTTTCACTTATCAAGTTTTAGCAACTGTAAAGCAATGCGATTTCTCCCGGTACTTTAATATTTTTTTCAATGTATTTAAACCAAGTTTTACAGTAATCTAGCAAGCAAGCAAAGTACGCTACGTCAAAGATGTTACACAATCAACTAAAAACCAATTTTTATTCGTTTACCTTCCTGTCTGGCTGTAAAAGTGACCGTAGCCTTGTCAGACGAATGATCGATGTGTACGGGAACCAGGGTACCGTTGGGACCCACCACCCTGGCTGATAGTTGCCCTAATGCCAACACACACATTAACCTTCATTTGGTACTGTAACTGTCGATATATTTCTCCCAATAGAGAACTTATCGTTACATTTTTGCTCACATACAACTGTGTTTTTCTTGGTAAGCTCACATATAAGGTTCAAATGCTGTGCTCATTGGCCCACAGTTTAAAATTAATTATACAATTTATTATTTAATAGTTTCATAAACAATTTCTCTCACCTGAATTTTTATCAATTTCTTTTTGTGATGGGGTATAATAAAATGGAGATTTATAAAAACCCATAAATATGGTTTTATTCAATATAAATTATTGTATAAATGATCTCTTCTGGTAAGAAGATCTCTTCTTACTTGTCAGGTAAGGTTACCTGGGCCAGCGTCACCGACATCAAAGGGAATGCGTTTCTCCTCATTGACGACCAGGTGCACTTTGTCATTGTTGTCCATGTAGTGCTGCCATCCACCGACAACTCGCACCTTGCGCGCGTCTACGATACTCGGATGGAACGGACTTCCTGCGGGACGAATACTCACGGTTAAACCCCCGGTTGTGCTAAATAAAGCTGGTTAAACTCTAGACTCATGGTGGTAAAACTAAAAACCATTAATAACTTGAATCACTGACACTATAAGTTCAATCGAAGACTTCTTATTGAACTACAGATGAATTTATAAAAAAGGGAAAAGGCGAGGTTTTGGTGCTACTTTATAATTAAATGTCAGTCGCACGTACAGCATACCCCGTTACATCCCTTATATATTTTTATAATAAACCATTTCACGACGAATCTTTCTCAATATTCAAGCCCAAAAATCTTGCTCATTTCCTATCGTGACTAAACAAGGCATTCCATTCTTTGATATATTGTGAGAATTGCACAATTGCACGCATGAAATCATTATGGGGCAATTATTCTGGCTAATTTTATTCATTCAGCGTCGGTAAACGTTAGCCACAGGCTAAATTCAGCCCGTTTCAATAACAAGTGCATCCTGCAGCATGTATATTAATAAGTTATATGCCTTTAGGCCCGATACTATATTTATTACATTCAAAATTAACTTTGGAAGATACACATAGAGGTAGGGACACTCTAAATTAAACCGAAAAATATCACTTAAGACAGTTCCGTAAAAGTCAAATGACTATCTCAGACAGCGACGTTGGCCATCTCGCCACTACAGCCATAAAGTTTGTCCACCGAGAATGTAATTGATTAGCACAAAACGCCTTTGATGGTCTCACCTGGAATCTCCTTGCCGTTCCACTTGACGATTACATTATATAGGCCGACCTCCACGGGGACGTATGACACAGCAAACGTGCCCTTACTGCGCTCCTCGATCGTGCATTTGGCTATAGAGTTGGGTCCTGCCGATGGTGATGACGTATGCAATGTCATCTCTATACATATTGTATATCGCAGACGTCACAATGTGCATTAAGACGCAAGACATTACAGGCGATAAAAATAAGACAAATTTGAATTTCTAGGATCTAAATGACACGAGGGACATTTGTGCAGGCTGAGTTTTACCAACCAAGCTATAGCATCCCTCGGAAAAAACATCGCTATAACATTTACCAGAAAATGGAATAGCTGAAAATGAACCCTGCTATTTATCTTGACCTAAAAATTAACCCTCTCCACTCTATTGTCAGATATTGATATTGCCTTATTAATGTCATCTTTGGCTACCAGTGTGCAGTGGTTTAAGCGAAACTTCAGATTAAGAAATTAACATAACTAGTCATAACGCATGCCTATCGCTAAAAGGGGCTGATGATTAAGACAACGCTAGTTATGCCCACAGAGGAACAGTCCACCCTGGTGTTTTGGTCGTGCTCCCTTCAACTGCTCAACTCACCTTCGACTTGTACGGCTAATTCTCCACGTAAGTTATGGGCGTCCACGAAGAAAGTGGCGAGTTTGTCTTCTTCCCCTTTCACGAGACCGTCTCCGTATGTGGTAGGCATACCCCCGTCTTCGACGTCGATGATGATTGGACAGTCTGAAAGAGGCGATATGCGATGAAATTTTATTGATTTATAGTGCCCTTTGAACACATGGTTATCAGAGATACTTTGATAACCAATTGAGGATGATTGGTACAAGAGGCAGTAGATTGGATAATGTTTTTAGGTGACCAATCAGTGAATGTGGCAAAAGTTGACGGTGATGATGGTGATAACTATGATGACATTGAGGGTGGTGATGAGCGTGTTATTCAATTATTAACATCATCACAGTGAAAGTAGATTAAACAGCCACTCAGTGTGGGGTGGCTGCATGTCTATGCAGTCAACAGCTACATGATAAATATATGAAAATGAATTGATATCATTGCCAGTGTTGTTTCAATGCAAGAAGTTTCACATGCCACACAGAATGCTATTCAGGAACATGGCACCTCACTAGAGAACAACTAGACTTTGACTCTCAAGTAGGATTACGCTTACTGCTCGTTTCGCTCACTGCTCATTACACTGACTGCTTATTACGCTCACTGCTCATTATGCTCACTGCTCGTTACGCTCACTATTCATTGAGTACAGCAAATGACAATGTTAATTTATGAAATTAAATAACATTTGAATAACTAAAAACTAAATTACAAATCAATCTGAATTTATAAAAGGTGAGGTTTTGGTGCTACTTTATAATTAAGTGTCAGTACACGTACAACATTGCCCCGTTACATCCCTAAGATATTATTATGACATTATGGGTGGTTTTGATTTTGTTCAATTATGAATAAATATATAAATATACTTAGTCACAAAAGAACACTTTGACATGTAGTTCATAAATGTATACTATTCATTTACTCATAGAAACTATTTTAATGCTGAAAACATTTCATTTACGCTATTTACGCCGTTAGAGTGTTATATCCGTAAATATCATGTATTTTGACGTACCTAGAGGAGTCTATAAAAAGAGAAAGTTTTGTATAAAGGTATATTTATCCTGCTAATATATGAATTTACAAATGCAATTAGTAAACTCAATAATATTAACCCGTATCAGTCGGGGATATGTGATTACTCGATAAACTAATGCAAATCGGAACCTGCAAATGTTTGGGCGAATGAAATGATAGGTTGTTGACAGAGACATAATTTCTCTAAGAATCAACAGGAATTGAAAGACTTGTAAATACACTGGCTACCATGGGAATGCCTTTCTTGTGTAGGTGAGCGGGTTTGGTTAACACAAAACACAATTAATACAGGACAGGTTTACTCGGCTTGAGGTCATACAGTGACGTGCTATTGTCAGTTTTTCCTGTACAAACTGAACCTTCTATTGTCTATAATTGCTATAAAAATACAGCGAAAGAGATATGGGGGGTTGAAACCTGTTCTGGCTTTATCGCGTACGTAAACTTCATAGTACATAAAACTACACTCATTCGTGATCCTTTCTTGAGACACGGGGCAAATGTTTTAAGGCAATAACGTCTGATAGTTGGCAGGCTGCACATATTGACACCAATGAATCTCTTTAAAAATTGTGATTTTAATGTTAGCTTGTTGATCAGTCAGTAGTGGTTGTTTTAGTGCAAAGGACATGCTTATTTACAACGAGCATATGATATAAGCTAATTCGTTATGCAGTTACTGGACTTGAAAACTGCAAGTCCCCATCCTTGACTTCGTTAGTAAATGCAGTGTTACTTTTTGTTTTTTTTTTAAATTGAATCACAATAATAGCATATAATAATGATTGGACATTGAAGGATGGGCCAAGGTGGTTTTTTATGATACGATAATACATATTTCTCTATATTCAACTTTACAAAATACTTAATGTATCCCTGAAAAAGCTGTGTCTATTTAGAAATATATATATATATATATAAATTATATTAATCCTCTCATTTTAAAAGATCCAATACTTGTCATTTTCAGTTACTTGTGTATTACCCAGCTAAAATGTATGTTTATGTGTGCTTAATCTATAGGTTATATTACTTTTGCAAAGTTTTATCATAATCGTTGGCTCAACTCTTCTGTTAGCGCAGAAACTTACAGCCTAATTATCGCAGTACTTCTATGGTCATTAGAGTCTACGATTTATTATGGGAAATGCTAACTATTTTGGCATCCAGAAACTTGCTACAATAAAGCAATAGATCTATTGAACAAAGAGGAATTTTATGAATTTGCAGTTGTCTAGGTGTTCCCATGTTACGATGGCCATGATTGGCCCTTTACGAAGCTAGCCTTTACTGTGGTTAGCCAATGACAAATGCATTGGCGAATTTGAGATAATCAATGATTGAGATGATAATGGGATGAAAACTCATAACCGTGTCATAAGCATTTGAAACCTAGGCACGTTAGAGAGGGGAAACCTTCAACCACATGGTATAAACTACCCAGATGTTTACGACCGAAAAGGGTTTGCAGCACTTTTTGCCACGAGCTGGATGGCTGGACCGGTCAAAGGTGGTCCAGCGTTCCACAGATCAAGCCACTAGGCCACCTGCAATTTTACTAGGTACGTAATTATGTCTCTCCTGGTTTTATAAAATAGTAACCAGTAGTTGAACTAAGTTTATCATTAAAACACTGTTACTGTGGATAACTATAATAACTGCTAGAACAGCAGGGAGTTTTTTGATTCTAATGATTGATAATGTAAAATAAATGTTGCCATTTCACAATGAAAAAAAATTAACTACCTGGGGGCATATCGCCGGGAATCGTGACAGATGATTCTGCATTGTAACAAACTTTCACGACCCTCATGTTGGAATGGATAACGACCTTGTCCTTGGAGTATGAATTCCTTCTGAGCATGTCGTTGATCTGTGACACAGGGAAAACGCCCGGTTTGTAGACGATCGCGGTACTCGGACCATGCCCGTTTACATACGGATACAACTGCCTCGATTTTGACGAGTTCATGCTGTTGTGACGGATGGCTTTTTTGTTGAGGATGAAGTTTTTGCCACCTCGGTCGCTGTTGTGGTGCTTCAGAATGGGCGGTGCGGGCATCGAACTGACGGAATTACTCTGTCGATTACGGGTTACTGGATTTTTATCGAAATGCACCGAATAGACAGACCCACTGCTGCCCGAGTGATGACGAATTCCGTTCAAACGGTGGGATTGCCCGATGGATCCGCACTGTTTCAGTTGCTGCCACTTAAGGTTGTCCTCGCTTAATGGAAACGATCTTGTGATGTTCACATTGCTATTTTTACCAACTCTGTTATGGCGTATGTCACTTTTAATGCTATTTCTCTCAGGTTCGCTCAAGTTCATCTCTGTTTCCATCCTTTTAGGAATATCGACATTTGCTTTCAAGTACGGACTGCTAGTTAGCAATGGTTCACTCTTGACGCGCTGCGTCATGCTGTCTACCTTTTCTGCCAAAACTCTAGATTGCTCCAAGTCCCTCTTAAGCATATCGGCTTTGTTCGGGGATGAATTTAAAATCTCACTAAAACCAGGTAATGTCGCAAACGACGGCAACTTGGAAACGGGAATATGGAATGAAGACGATGAACCAGAATTTCCACTTGATAACTGGTCATCCTGGATAAAAGACGCAGTAGAGCTTTGAGAATTAGATCTATTTCTCAAAGCGGATTTAATTTCGGAATTAGGCGATATAGGTGTGTCCGTCTTTGGCTGGTCCAATGACTGATCATCTCTTGTGTCATTATTTATGTTATTTTCATGTCCCGATCGTTCAGATGTTTCTACAAAATGGGATGATGGGATAGCATTTATTTCGTCAATTGGCTCAGTAGAATTTTCAGAGAGTGTAATATCCAAATTTATTTTCTTATCTGGAATATTATGGTTTATATCACAATTTGTGGAATAATTTTCGGAAGAAGACTGAGAGATACTACTGTGGATATCTGCGACAGTTATGACTTCACTTCTGTTGGAACGTAAATCGGAATTGCATGATGATTCTGGACTGACCAATCTTTTTGAAGATTGTTCGAGTCCATTCCTGAATTCAATTGAATCTCTTGAGACCACTGTGTCAACTGATGACTGGGTACCTACTTTTGATTTCATTGAATTAATGTGGTTAACTCTGAGTTCTTTCTCTGTCATTTTCTGTTGAGAATTATGAACACCTTTAAAAACACCTTCATTTTTGGCTTGAAAGTTGGAGGATTCAGCAGGAATTACTTCATTACAGTCGGATTCATCCTCACTGGAAGTGATACTAACATCGCTGATATCATAATCATAAGCTGAGGATTTCCTAAATAATTCCTCATTTCTACTTAATTGTGACAACTTCTCATCCAAGATACTTTTTAAGAATTCCTTATCGGTAATATTGTTTGGAACAATATGGTCCTCTTTATTGAGGAATTTTCCTTTGTTCTTCTGGGAAATTTCCATTTCATCCAAATCTGAGACTTCACTCAAGCTACTTTCATCATCTGCATCAATCTGTTGTGCATCATTGTCCTCAAAACTCACTTCTGAAATCACAGCAAAAGAATGGTCAATCTCTGCTTCAATGTCAAGATGAATAGGCAATTCGTCTTCAGATACATTTAAGTTGACGTCATTCACTGAACTCACTTTCTCTCGGTTTTTTCCACCAAGTGTATATTCAATGTTATCGATGTTTTTAGTCTTACTCGTGTTTTGATCATTTACAACCAGGTGTGAATTATCATTGGTTTGCTTGGACAATTTTTTCACTCTCTCAACAATTGGAATATCGCTGCCAATTTTTTGATGATCCTCACTTGGTTCTTCACTCAAATATTTTGATTTATCTCCATTCTTTGCTTTACCCATGGATTGTTGTTGTAGTTTATCTACTGTTTTGTTTGCTACACTATATGAAGCTGGCCTGGAAGTATCCGTTTTATTCTTCTCAAATATTTGAATTCTACTCTCCATCGTTGCTTCATTCAATTTAGTCCGATTCTCCGGATTCAGTTTTTGACCTTTACTCAAGGCATCACTAGGCTTAGTGCTTGCTACACCATTCTGATTTTTATCACTATTTTTATCATCATTAATCACATGAGAATTAACTCTACGAGAAATCTCGCTATTATTTCTCGGGGCTTTATTCAAAGCACCGAATGTCCCGACTGAAGAAAGATTATTCAGCATTTTATGCTTACTCAAACCGACTGTCTTCATAACTTTACTTCGTAGATCCATTCTGTTTTCGTCCATACCATTAAATCTTCCGGCGACTATATTCGAAGGTGTAGATTGATATTTGTCGTTGCTATTTAGCTTATTAGCATTCCATGAAGTCGCAGACGTATTAAATCTATCGACGCTAGAAGAACCACTATTACCTTCAGCACGTTGGTATTCCTGTTTCAGAACACTAGCGCCATTGACATGCATACTATTAACACAGTCATTATTAACTGCATTTTTTTCTTTCGTGACATCAGGTTTTCTAAACATAGACTGCGTCACCATATTGCCTCGCTTTTCATGTTCTTCGATACCTTTAGCAAGTTTGAAAAAACTAGCATTCGGTATATTGCTTTTGACATTCGATGAAATATCCCCACTACGAATACCATTTTTGTTCTCAGTCACGTGACCACTTGTAATTATCTCTCCTTTAAGTTTATCAGTTGTCCCTTTTGCACTATTTCCATTCTTATTCGTTTCCAATACATTGTTAATCTCGGCTGTATTTCCACCAACACAGGCACTTCTTTTTGAAAAATTTGCATGGCCATTCTTCGACCCAGCTTTGTTCTTCCAATTTGTTCTTGCCAACATTTTGGCTCTCGACACAGGCTCACCGTTAATGTAAGAACTTTCGATGGCTGATCCTTCTTCTCTCCGCTTCTCCAACAAAGAATTCAACTCGGTGAAAACATTTCCTCGATTTTGATTGATCTCTTGTTTCTGTTTCAGAGTTCTGTCAACTGGTGATCCATTATCAGGCTTCTTCGCTTTCGCCTGTCCGAGCAACTCAGGAGGTGGCAATGGGGGAGGAGGCGGTGGTTGGGGTGCACTCCCAGTTGAGGAAACACTAGATGAATTCATATTGTTCACCTCGTAACTTTCCGAGAAGCAGTGCTTCCTTGTACAATACACACACACGAGGGCATCCTCACATATTCTCTATATAGTTATGATATTCGCCATGTTTCAGCATTTTAGTCCATACCAATTACAAACAGATTCATTTATCGTCACTATTTTATTCATCTTGTCACGGTAAAATTCTGAGAATTAACACGAAATCTTAGAAAATATTCAACAATATACCAGCTGTTCTCAAATTTCGTTTTGTGACCCACAATCAATTTTCAAGAAGTTAATAAATATATTAATGATAATTCAGCACAAAAATCATTGTGACATTAAAAAGTAACCAACACGTCATACATTTTCAGTACTGGTTGACTCACAACGCTACTATGAAAAAAATTATTTTTTGAACATGAATATTT
>WURV02180211.1:0-13350 GCA_011762755.2 Epimenia babai
TCATAGACTTAGCGGAGTGTGCGACATATGTAGTTCATATGTAGACATTTAGAACCAGTGGCGTGAATGGAAAGAGGCCAATCGTCTGCCCAGACTCGATGGGTTTTTCACACTAGGTGTTTTCCCCCACCCCATAGAAGTGAGGCTAATCAGATTGTCATGTTAACCACATTAATAGGCTAGCATTGTAAAGGGCTTATGATGGCCTATCACAACGATTACTTCGGTAATCAGCCTATAAATACATACATACATATCGTAAAGACGTCGGCGAGACACCTAGTTACAAAACAACGAGGCTGCGATCAGTATAAAAATCGACCTGATCATAATAATTTTATTATTTAGAGATAGTTACAATAAAACTGATGTCATAGGACAATAGGACGTAGGAAAACTGCCAATGTAACCTCGAACTTTTGCATGTGCAGGAAATAAGTTTTTTCGTTACCAAAGTCACGTTAATGTTACGCGTATGCTGCTCTGGTTTCTGATGGGGAGAGGATTTTTTTATAATTTTTTCTTACAATGCAACTAGTTCGGAAATGATCAATAGTAGACGGAGAAAAACTTCGACTTGTGGAACTCCTTATAGTTCAATACGTCATAATGTAGGCACATTGTGGGAAAAGACGATAAATAATTAAATGAAATATAAATCGCTGTTTCTCCATCGCATCCACTGACCAATTACCCGCCACGTTTGCTGGCTCATTTACTTCCGCCGTTGTATTCGCGGTTACGCAATGTAGGGGGGGGGGGGTCTTACCAATTGGGGCGAGAAAAACGTTTCAATGTACATCCACGTTAATTACGAAAAAATCACAACGTTTCACTGTAAAGGAAAAAAATCGAGGTTGACTGTACTTGTACTTCACTAATTGTAGTGGCATGTACGGTATTGAATATGAAGTATCATAATGAATTACTTTTGTAGTATTCTTATTCAGTGTTCTAGCAAATATTACCTGATTCGTGCGTGTTGATACGCGCGAATGATATGTCGCGAACAACCGCGAACTGCTGCACCGTTGGTACCTACGGTTAATCTAACAGAGAATTCGAGACATTGCCCGAGGCGGTTTCTGTAATCGCTCGCCGCTGCCGTTTAAAGTCGCTCGTTCGCTGTTGATAGCTCGGTTGAAAATCTTGGGAGCGAGCGTGTTCCATGGGGGTTCACATTAACCGCAGATCAAAAATCCGTTGTAGACTGCGAGAAGCGCGTGAATTTTTGATACCATGTTTGTGTTATAAATTTGACTGAGTTTTCACGGAATCCAGCCCTTTTGAAAATGAAAGTGGAACAGAATTACCGAAAAAATTGAACCGATGAAATTCGTGAAATTGGGAAATCTGCAATACCGCGATGAACACGTGTAATACATAGGTCAAGAAGTTACAGAGTCGATTTCATTACTCCTGAGTCCAAAGGTGATTCATGAAAAAATCTGATCTACGCAGAAATAGTCCGACACAATTTGTTTAGCGTTACGGGTTTCTTATAATAGAAAGATTTATGGCGTTTTTTATGCGCGTTGTTTTTGCAATTATTCACCCGGCGTGTCTAATTACGCTCTCTATAACGATATCGTTTTATCGACAGGCACTGGAATCGTCTTTCTCATCCCATGGATATTAGTTCGCCTGCATCACCAAGACGAGCTGTTAGTATTAACAATGCCCTATATATCGCACGATTCCAGACACGTCCATTGTATTCAGAGTACAGTAATCGAACGTCACTCATGATGCATATGTAAAAGCAAATATTAAGGTCTCGTTGTATCAAGAACGAGATCGCTGTATTAAACGAATAACGACCTGTCAGAAACTGACAGAATTGAAAAGAATTATGCCTTTGGTTGTAGCAAGCAAATGCATTGATATATGTAGATGGCGCCAGTGGTGTAGTGGTTAGAAGCACTGCCTTTCATGCGCGAGGTTGCGAGTTCGAACCAGCATAAAGCAGGGATTTTTCCCGCGTCTTCCATAATAGGAAATGAGTAAGATTTTCGTGTTGGAATATTGAGAAAGATTTGTCGTGGAATGGTTGATTATAAAAATATCTTAGGGATGTAATGAGGCAATGTACGTGCGACTGACATTTAATTATAAAGCAGCACCAAAACCTCGCCTTTATCTTTACCTTTAGATCGGTTTCTACTGTGTATAATCGATAAATCACTTTTTACACCCTCTCATAAGTGAGCCATATTTATTCATGATTGTCTTCATTCAAATATGACAGTGATTATGTAGCTGTTAATTGGTTGACCTTGCGGGAATATGTAACTCGGAGTCGGATCCAGGCGGTCACAACTGCTCGTTTTAGTTGCTGAGTGGTTGGAACCCCGATATCTAGTTTGAATCTGAGGGACAAGGACAACCTACGCCGCGTCTTTTTCATATATTATGATCGTGTATGAAATAAGCAAAGGTGTCACGTTTGAAATATTAAAAAAACCTTTGTGCTAAAGGTAGTTATTTATCTATTCTGTCATAACATATTGTTGTAAGTGGGCACTGGCAAGAATACGTTTAATAAAGAAACCCAAAAATTTGATCATCCCTCCGTTCCCGTAACGTATAGTGCAAGTAACTCGATTCAATCTCCGTCGTTGTTTATCCGAGATAAACAACCAATCGGTAGAATTACATACGCCGCGAGGCAGACTTTCCATCATAGACTGGTCGTATTCGGTCTAGATTCGCTTTATTTTATCATATACCTCACACGGCATCGTCAGCAATTATATCAAAAGACCGACTGGCATAAGTGGCACGCGGAAGATAATTTGATATCGTCTCTTAGTGCACAGCTGTTTCGACTCTCCGCTATTGGTAATACCATGATAAGCTTAAATAACAAGATCCTCAATTACACATATACACGATGTCGAGTTTTCGCCGTTGGGCAGTCTTTAATGGGAGCCCAGCGTATGTCTTCTGTCTTGTTTGTGGCTTCGGCATGTCGTTTCGTATCTCCCTGCAATTTCTATGTCAAGGTTAAGGTAAGGTTTTAGTGCTATTTATCATTAGTAGTGCGTTGACATTATGCGATATTTATATTGATGCGATATGGTAGAGATGCCTCGGACACATATTGCGTGTCGGTTGCCATCGTTCGACAGACCTTCGACGTTTGGGAACGATTATATGTAAATGCTGCCTTGGATGTGATCGGATGCCCCATTGTTATCCTGCTGCGGCTATGATAGGAAGAAATTCAGAGTGCCCAAAATCTTGTTGTTATAACAGTAGCAAGAATTGGTTTCGCTATTATAGTAATAGCCACTAATGTTATCGAGCCTAAGTTGCGACGGCGATCTCAACAATAAAGACTCTCTTATTATTGATATTAACTTGAAATGTAACGGCAATCATCATAGTAGCCCGGTTGCATAGGAGTTTTAGTGTTTCCCGCAAACCAATGGCACGTGTGCGCGTGTCCTACCACTGGTCCGTTCCCCTCGGCGCAGCCGAACAATACGACTGACCGCTCTATTGTACTGTGACGCAGCTGACCCGAGAGATATCACACCCTTGGTAATGTCCCGCCGGTCGCCTGCTTCTGATCCGAATGATTCGGGTCAGGAGCCATGTATACCCTTTGAACTGGATGCCCATTGTTATCGGTTACTATTGGTAACCAATGAAGGGATCGTAGCAACGGTGTAACGCGACAGTGTCTCTGCACTTGCATAATTACACATTACTAATATGAGACTCTAAAGATAGTGTATTGTGGAAAATAACCCCCAGGTTTTTGACAGACATATCACATTACTGTAACCAATTCTCACAAACATTTCAATCTTCCCATTCTATCAATAAAAACTGCTTGGGTCTTGTCTTTGTGTAACTTTAATTTCCTTTTATCCAGTCACGTATTTCATTGATGCATTGAGATATCCTCCCAGTAGCTGCCCGAAAAAAAGCCATATCATCGCTGCATCCGTTAATGGATTTAGTTAAGAGAAATCATAGAAAACTGCATAGATAATTCGCATATCATGTACCGTCTTGATGTTGCATTGATGCTACATCAAGCATGAATGTCAATGCAAGTGATTTGTCAATGTCTTAAGTCTCAAGGTCACGAGTGAAGTAATAGATTTGTATTCTGAAAGAACAGTATCTCTTTCTGGAGTAATAGAGGCGGAGTAATAAATCGGCTTTCTGAATAAAAATGCCTCAGTGATACCCAAATAAACTTATTTAAATTCTATAGATTTCCCCTACTGATAAGTGATTAATTGATCATGACAAATTTTCTGTATAGTAACAATGCAGATATTTAAAATATACTGCTCAAAACTTGTTCAGGATCACCCATATAATATGAGATAATACACTAAAATATATGTATAATACAATACGAAGACAAATGTAATTGAATTCCTGGAGAGCTTGGGTTGACGAGTGAGGAGTACAAGTTTCACATGTTGACTACTCAAGGCTATAGTTAGCCAAGTCCATACACGAGTACCAACATTTTACTGCATATTAGCTCAGTTTGTAAATTTGACTTGGACTGTTCACACTAAATTTCTAACATTAGAAGTAGTGTTTCAGTGGTTGTTAGGTGTACCTCTATCTACCGGAATCAGAATGAATCAGATTCAGTATGTCTTATAGAAAGCGCTCAGGCTACGATGATTCTTTATGCAGTATACAAAATATCGGTTTTTGTTTACGAAAAGTCTCATTAGAGTTCCATTAGGAATACCATTTCCTGTAATCATTGCCAACTACAGTTGCAATCATTTCTCTTAGCCATTCAGTTTGCTTATCTAGCTAGTCTGCTCGCAGTATTCGGGCATCAGAAGACCAATTACCGAGAGATAGTGGATGTCCATAATTGAATACACCACCATACACACAAATGGAATAAACAAATCTAGTATAAGTTAGAAACTTGCCCAGGGCTAGCTGATCCTATACTTCCTTGACCAAATACATAAGTCACTTCTACATGTCGTGAATGAGACTAGTGACTAATGGAGAAGGTGGTGGATCAAGAATATTTACAGACTGCATCTTGGTAGACACAAATGGAAGAAACAAATCTAGTACTAGTTAGCAATCTGCCTGGGGCTAGTTGATCCTATACTTACTTGACTAAATATATATAGTCATGTTTATGTCATGAATGACATTCATGACTCGTGACTCGTGAAGAAGGTGACAACAAGACAGATGTATGAAATGCGTATTTCTTCTATGATACATTAATTATTCAAGAGTTCCGATGTATACAGAGAGTATTTGCATTTCAATTAATTGTGCTCAATTAAAAGTGCTCAATTACTAATTAGTGAATAATTGATTTCTGCAACATGATGGCTCCTCAACTTTAAAATATACCAAAGTGTTTATTATTTATTCCTCATTTTACTGAGAGGTATTCTGTACTGACACTGTCAACAGATATCTGGAGAGAAATGCACAGAAAAAACCTATACCTCTGAGGTCCCATTAGACTAGGTATAGTTTTTTTCTGTGCATCTCTCTCTAGCTATTAATAGAACCATATTGGCTACCCCTATTATCATGTCAATAGATTGATTCCATTACTAAGATTTCATATATTAATGGAATATATTGTTTTTTATAAGGCTAAATGTCAGTAACACTTTACACCAATAAACTATCTCAAAATCAATGTCTTTATAATGTAGTGGTTATATCGTGTATATATATTTAAAAACATTTTACAATGTTTTTAACATGTTGCATACTTATTAATCAACATTGCGTGTCAATCAACATTGTGTGTCAAGTAGTTGGAACACTATAGGCGCACTTTAAAACACATTATTTTGATGTTTTATTCTTGAGGCAGGCAAATTTACTGAAATTGTACAGAAAATATGTGAATGAGTTGAAAGAGGAAGGAGGGCCATGGATGTGTTGTTAATGCAATATAAGATTTTACAAGGAACCATGAGAGTGGATGAAGAAGTGAGTGGATGTGAATTATGAGATTATTAGCATAGCTGTTTTGACACGTCGAATGGCAAATCGAAAGAGAGGCTAACCGAGGCTTGACTAAAAGCGATAGCTAACGGCGGTAGCTGGCCTCACAATAATAAAGCAGGATATCCACAACATCAATGACCCCAAAAGATCTGGGTCACTTAATCAATATGCTACCTTGCATTTTATCGTCAAGTCAAGCAAGATGGGATATATCTGTACAACACGCATCAAGGCATATCAGACTGTTAGTTTAACATTCTACATTCGAGTGTTGAAGTGTACCTTGGAGTTATCTTTAGTGTAATAAATCCACCACATTCCTCTGTGTTAAATAAAGGCATATGGGATCATATCTTTAGAATTCCACTCAAAAGTATAAAAATAAATAAATATGCAGGTGTTGCTTTTATTATATTAAAAAATTAAAAATATAGTATATATATTATTGTAATTTGCAGATTAATATTCTTTGTGGAATAACCTCATGGAATATTACAATAACCACCTCAATACCTATCTTACCCAAAATTCAAACACAGAAATCCAGATCATATAGGAGAGTTATATGATGGGAAGGTGTGGGAAAAATTTCATGTTTATTTGAACCACAGACCCCTCACAAGATTGCAGCACCAATTGCATTACAGGCGTCAATAAATACATGTTTTTCCATAGAATATTTTGTCAATGGAATAATCCTCACATTCTCATTAACTCGCCGCATACTAATTAGATAATAATAATAATAATCCATTAAGTATAAGATAGATTATTATTACCATTACAAAAGCATTAAAGGATTAGTGTTTGCCACTGGGTAAGGAAAGAAATCATATAAATCAGATGTGACATCAAGACAGGTGGGTGGCTGCAGCATTAGGTTAGTATGTTTGTCAAGAAAGGCATCATATAAATAAGATGCGACATCACTAATTGTGTCACAAAACACGTAACGTGGTGGGTGGTGATACAACTCACCGGCATCATGCGTATTCTGTACCGATGAGAGGATAGAGCACTGCAGGTCACCGAGGGCAATGGTCACTAGGGTACCCTCGCGGATAGAGTACCAATCACATGTTAACTGACCGGCCAGACTCCCAGCGGGCTGCACCTCAGGTAACAGATGTACGGGGAAATGTGCTGCTTCCAACCTGGTAAAAATACCCCCCCCCCCCCACATCTTCAGACGAGGTTAACTAGGTTAACTAAAGGCTAGCAACAGAAATACCGAGTTACATAAATGATACCACTTCTCTATAACACGGTGATTCTATGTTGAGGTGAACTATAACTTACATGTATTTTGAACACCAGAACCTTCACTTGAATACTGCCATTATTCATTATCTGTTCCATAGATAATAACAAGCATAATATGTTCAAGCTAACAGAAATGAGTGCACTTAAAAAGCAAATCTCAATACATATCATTATTACAGGATATGAAATTGCAAATCAACGCTGTAACATCGCAATAAACAGCAAGAAAATATCACATAAATTTCCCCCCTCCCGGCCTCATACTATTACAGTATTATTCAATACCCCTATCACTGAGTCTTTTATGTTTAGGTATTTTATAGTTATATATAGAACCTTAAGTTATATGTATCTGCAGCCCCACAACTATCTGCAACCATCTGTCTACATGATTCCCTACATGATAGTAAATTAAACTATAGTGACATATAAAACCTACATGTATCGTCCCCTGTCTATCTGTCACCCTAAATCTACCTGCTACCTTCATATCGTAGTATATTATAGTTATGTGTGGACCTTTCATACAATACCTAATGTCTACTTTATGCTGATCGGTCAGCCTCACCTGGCGGAAATATTGCCGAATTTGCTAAGAATTGCATAAAACATCTATGTATACATACTTTGCCCTCAAGTATACACTATAATATCAAGCTACTGCTGTAAGTCATTTAGTCATGAATTATCCTACATTGTACAACGAACATGAATACAATACAGGGGGTCCTCGACTTACGTCGTAGATCCGTTCTTACACTTTGGTGTGAGTCAAATTTAGTGTTAAGTCGGAACACCATAAATAAAGTACTCTAAACGTCCTGTACTGTAAAGTCTTGTACAGTATTACGTTTTGGAGCCATAACGAAGGGCAAAAAGTTCACAAAAATGATAAAACATGTGAGAGAAAGAATGGCCAAACACAACCAAAATTGTGTAATACTGAAACTGAAAGTGACGCCGTCTTCCTCACTTAGCACCACTGCACAACTTATTCACCCGCTGCGCGCTACAAACTAGTTCGCAATTGGTTACGTTTCTTACGACGCTAAACAGTGTAAGACGGAAACTCGTTTTAATGTTATTTTATATTTCAGTTTTATTTTATATGTTATTTTATATTTTAATGTTATTTTATATTTCTTATGGGTTGCGTCGTAACCACGAAACGACACGTCGTAGGTCGCGACCGTCGTAAACCGAGGACTACCTGTATAATGGTGGCTGTGTGTACATTCTTGGCAAAGTGACTACATTGGCAATGTATTGAACAACACCTGGATACCGTACATCCATATGGTTACTTTAATCAACTACCTGATAACCTTTTCATGGATTAATTTTACACTGGGAGTATGTCAAATACATGTATACCTGTCGTTAATTGGTTACAGTGGAAGTTGGGACATACACGAAACTACTGCCTGTCTGTCACACACTCCTTGACACTTACGGAGAGAAAATGAATGCCATCCGGGTAAATACCTTCGCACCTATGCAATACTGTCGCACTATAGACTGCTTAATAGAAGGACGCGACTTCTTGAAATAGTGATTGGAATGAACTTTTATTTATTTAATACGAACTCATTCGCCCGTGAATCACTTAAATGTGTAACAACTCAGAATACCGTACACCTGTGTCATAATCGTCAAGGTATTTATAAACGTTGGCTATCAACTATAATCCATATTAACTCTTATCCCTCTGTTGTCACGCAATTGTATCGCTATAGTAATGCGATGTACCGTTGTAAGTGTGGCAAGGGTTAACGTATGCAGGTATGGTTGCATTTTTAAATATGGTTATTGACCACCTCAATGTTTAAACCCAATCTATGTCGATAATAAATCATCGTTGAACATGTCACGACTATTGAAGTTTTCTCCAGAAATGAGCCATTTGATTGGTTGAAAATTTTTTTAGAGATATTTTGATGTCGAGACACTTTTTGACACAATTGAGGAAGAATTGTGAACATCGGTTCTATGGAAAATCGTTGCAATCACTGAAATTTCAAGGTTCCCGGATTTTCAGGACATGCTTCATGACTACCGCGGAGAAGGCCATCCTCCAACTCTCCGTATTTTTAACGCCGCCTTCGCTGCACTGTCTGACCTGTCTCGTTCTCGCTTGGCGCCTGAATTCTGCCTGAGATTGCTCGCTGAAATGAAACTCTGCCGAATCGGTGAGGGTTTTTAACTCACAACTCCCCGAGGGAGTTCTCCTCACTATAATTGGTTGTCGGTTTGTTAGAGACTTTGTTAGTTCGTTAGTTAGCAACGGGGCGGTTGTTACATGGGTCGTACTTTACCTGTAAATCTGGCCTAAAGGGTTTTAGATTTTTGAATCTCGTTAATTTTAACTTTCCTTCTCAGGGCCATGAATTTGCCACCGAGCCGTGTCTACCCCCATTTCTGTAGTCCTCAGCCTGACTAACGTACATTAATAACTGGATTGGATAAAAGAGGAAAAAGATCCGCGCTTACCTGCGAAGGCTTAGAATCATTACCACGCTCGGCATTGTTTTCATAGTTTAACAACAACCGATTCAAGCCACTACCTGGATATGGAACCGTTCTTGGAATCCAGCAACTGGACCAATGCGGTCTTGTCGGCACTCCGCGAGTAGACAAAATGAGTGAATGAGTAGACGAACGGACCTCACAGTGCATCAGTCTGGTATCTGAGGTCCTCTCGTGTGTTGTTGAGGGAAGCAATCAGTTGAGTGGTAGGAACACTGAAAGGTCGCGAGTTCGAAACTTCCCACCAGTCGACTTTTCTGCGTTGATCCTCAGCAAGTCATATATTCCCGATTACTCGAGTAAACCCGTCTCCAAAATGGGTAGATGCTCGATATTATCCTTGGCGGGGTGATATATGAATATCAAATGTATCGTATATGCGCTGAATAGCTGCCAATAACATTTCATTGTAAACCGCATCCGAGACCCTTTATTGGCTCATACTTGCAGTCTATAAATGTTGTACTTTACTTTTACCTTTGTTGAGGCATACAGAAATGGAGTTTGGAGCTTCTAAAAAAAACCCCATGGCGACCCGTACCTCTACATCCGTGCATGGCATCTTTTGCTAGGTTTTTACTAAAATATGACGGTAATTTTCAGAACCCAGTCTTGGTACATGGCACTTTGTTCTGCGATGCTTTTATTCCAATCCAAGTAAGTGGTGATTTGGATATCTGTTAAAATTACTTGGACAAACACCAATGTTTTGTATCATATTTCAAATTCACAAGTTTAACCTAGTGGTTGAATCAGCGATTTTCAAACCCCCAGGGGGTCCACTTCCCCCAGGGATTCATTCTCCAAGGTACGTTAACTTCTTTGACACGCATGTATGTCGCAACGCTGACGCTGACCGAAATGAGGGTTTTTTAAAGTAGAAAGCCAGAGGCACCGAAAAAATTCTTGCAGAGTCTCATAGTTATGACCGGTGAATGGCCATTTTTGGTGTTGGCTACATTGTCAATGAATGTATCGTTCAATAGCAAAATTCACAAGAGGAAGTCTGATTATCTTTCTCGTCTGTACTTCGTACGCAGCTGCCACATTAAAATGAACGGAATCAGTGATAATTTCCCTGGTTGCATTGAATCACACTTAGCGTGCATATTTCTTAAAAGTGCATTTCGCGTTTCAGTAGTACTATAATAGGGTGATCAATTTAACTGAAGTGTCTCACGTAGAAAAAGTCTTAAAGTACGATCGTTGTGCAGCTTTGGTAATGGGAGATAACTCCAGTGGTACTAGCGATATTGCTTCGTTATATTTTCACGATTTTCACCATCGAAATGTCCCTCTTTTCTATTTAGTGTAAGATGCATGGAGAAATCACTGGTTCACGCAGATTCAATCTCTGCGAAACCACACCTCGAACCACCTTCCTGGTTGCGTTGATAGTCTTCTAGGCTGCCAGCAATTCACGATGCTTACATGATGGTATTTATTAGACCATTGTCTCTGCAGACTCCCACGGCGGTATACTCTACGAGATTATGGATGAACTCGAGGGCAAAGGCCCCACCCTGCAGCATGTCGCTGACGGTAGGAACTGACCCCATTTGCTATTACATCGGATTTAGGGAATTTAATGGTTTCGCCTTATAACTTCATTTTGTGTCTTATTGCTCAATTTTTTATACAACTCCATAATATTCGTAATTACTTCGTCTGGGCCATCGTCGACCCTTTAAAAACTTACAGCCTACACTGTGATTATCAGAATCTCGCGTAACATGCTTATCCTTATTCGTTATAGTCGGCGAAATGAACAGCGCAAACCACTAAGTGTGGGCAGAGAGTTTACCATGTTTGCCAGCGGTTGCAAATTTTAGACTCCGATGAATTTGTGGTAGGTGATTTTCTAAAGTGATGTGATGAAATAGCTTAGAATGAGGTGCTATCAAAGGCATCCTTAGCGTCCAAAACCCCATCATATGACTGAAAAAGCCCACGTGATTATTAACACTGTACACTGTAATATAAATATATATATATTAGATTATCAGATTCGAGATACAATGTAAGTTGCTTAAACACTGCTCTCTCTGTCAGTTTCGATAAGCGCGATAAGAGTAGAAACAGGACGGCAACTGGAGAAGAGACTTGCATTGAGATCCTGCTTTTTCAAAAGCTGTTAAAAAATAGCTGTTTTCCATGAATCTGGAAAAATGCCAGACGAGAGACAAGTATTTATGTACATGTACATTGCGTTTATTGTGTCTCTTTGACACTATTACACATAACCCGCGTACATTGTGATTGTTTGACACTGACTATTACATGTACATAGCGTTTGTTGTGTCTCTTTGACACTATTACACGTAACCTGGCTCCATCATTGACGAACGAACATCAACTTCTGCCGAAAATTCTAGCATTTTTTCCCCGTTGTTTAATCTTAGTTAATTCATTGTTTAATCATAGAAGAGGCGACCTGAATTACTTTTTAAGGAATCATAAATTAATCAAATATTTTGTATTTTAAACCTATTCTGTAGCTATTTCTCTAATTTACGACTTCCATAAATTTGCGTAGCCCAAAACATTAAATATTCGATAACACGATCATAAAATGGAATAACGATTATCTTGCGGTCAAAGTCTATTCCTGACTTCATTTGTGTAAAGTGCTGCGTTACACTAAGACATGCCACGCCATAAAGAATACTTTAATCAAATAAATTTTATTATCATTTTATCTGCAATGTTATGTCATTTCAAATTAGAGAATACATGCGCAACTCGTGTAAGGGCCCTGTTCCATAAAAAGCTTGTTTTATTTTCTTAAGCTCTAGAAAGCGTGCATTTGTCCTTAAATTAATTAATCAAATACCCATTTATTTCTCTGGGTTGTTTTCAGTGGAATTCTTTCATACCGCTATGACAAGGGTACGTTTATATATTATATACATTTGTGTGCTAAATGTTCAGAGATAACTTCAGATATTTTTGAAGAAACTACGTGTTATCTTCGCATCAAAGTGAACATACAGATAGCATGAATAAATTCGACTCCTATAAATAATAGATGGTACCTTAATAACCACAAGCAATATTAATTATTTTCTTTCCTGAGCTTATGCTCGGTGAGCTTTTCTGATCGAACATCTTCGTCTGATGTTAAGATTTTCTTAAAAAAATCTCAAGAACCACTCGTCAGCGAGGTCTACAATTTGGCAATATTATCCTGGGGTTGGCAGTTTTTTAAGTTAACTTATATTCAAGCATCTCAAGTGCTTTTTTAATTCAACAGTTTTATTCTTTCTCTGTTTTTGTTTTTCTTGTTGATTTTTTGGGGGGAATTGTCATGTGAGCCTCTTTGGTCTCTTGTTTAAATATTCATTTACTTATATATTTTTTTCCATTTCTATATATAAATTTGTTTTTTATTTTTTATATTTTACATATATTCATTAATTTATATATATATATTTATTTTTACATCTTCATTTTTCTAATTTTGTATATTCATCTCTGTATTTGTTCATTTATTTATTTTAACGTAAAAAGGTAAAGTACAACATTTATATACCGCAAGTATTAGCCAATAAAGGCCGTCAGATGCGGTTTACAATGAAA
>WURV02180222.1:0-13349 GCA_011762755.2 Epimenia babai
GAGGTATTATCATAATTTTGGTATCATTGGATTCCTTACAGCTTGTTCTATTAGATAAAGTAAAAATATGAAAAATGTTAGATTCCGACTTAAGACTCATTTTGGCATGCTGAGTCACATTTATAGAACGGCTATGACTCCCCCTTGACAAATTCCATTATTCAGTGTGGCTGAATTGGTCGGCCGGGTGTTGTGAACGATAGCAGTGGTTGAGCTCAGAGATGGCGGTGACATTGATGACATTAACAGTGACACACGGCATGACAGCATGAGTTTAGACAAAGTTTTGTACAGGCTCATACAACATTTATAGAATGCAACTATCGGCCAAAAAAGTCCCTCAGACACGATGTATACTATCAATTTCTATGGCAGTATTCAGTGCATATACAATACCTTTGACACTCTCATATCGCCCGTGACTAATAATATTGAAGGTGTAACCATTTTATAGATGGGTTTACTCCAGCAATCTATGATTTACTGATGATCAACACAAAAAAGCCGACCAGCTGGCAGTTTCGAACCTGCGACCTCACAGTTATGAGTCTTACATGCCTTCCACTCGACTCACTGCTTTCCTTTTAATTGTATCTCTTTTTTTAATTGCGCCCCCCCCCCCTATATTTTTATATAATTCCATGTTCTTATCTGGCTTAGGTTATTTTTATTAATATATTCATGACTTATTCTCTATTAAAGGGGCTGTGAGTTTTGTGGCTAGATCGTTGGTCTCGAATCCCAAAAGGGGCAGACAACCGGTACATAAGTGGGCCTATGCAACCAAAAAATGTTTTCTGGAGTTAAGGTCGACATTGTTGGTAAAACTATAAAAACGTGTGAATTGCCATAATTCTTAACTTTTAAATCGACGACAATTAGCAACTTTGAAATCATGAACACGTTCACTACATAATCTTAATTAGATATTCATTTCGCCACTTTTTCATTGGACATTAATCCCATTATATAACCTCTGTCCTATTTCCATTCAACAATTTCTATCGATTCCATATACTATATAATTTTACACAAATCCTGTCGTACCCAGAGTAAGGGAGATAAGTCCCGTAATTCATCTTTTACAATTTTACAAGAATCAACCAGGATGATAATTAATGGCCTTGAATTGCGTACGTAAATGACCAGCCATTTTGGCACAAATCTGGACGCCCGTATGCGGACTTGTCTCCCCTACTGAATACTGTTTTTGCATATTAGTTTATGGTATAATTCCACTGTACATTTTTAAGCTATTCGCCGTATTTAATGCATTCCGCCTGGATTATCCGTATTTCTTTTCGTCCACGATTCAAAACACGCAGTGCCACACACCTATTAGATTAAAATATGTAACTGTAGTCAACCTGTCGTCTGTCTTACAGTATGCACATACTACAGAGGCAGTCTATTAAACTATGTAGATATCGTTGACTGTTTTATAGTAAAATTTACACAACAAAAATTTGTCGTTCTCTCGTCTAATTCGGATAGATTTACTTGAATAGAAATTTCGTACACGTCAAAATTGAAAGTGAACATTTATCGAAGTATCAACAACTAAAGGTTCTCGGATGCAGTTCACAGACTGTTTATAACAGCCATTCAGCGCAGATACAATACCCTAAAAATCCGCATATCACTGGTTCATCCAATTTTGTGGTAGATAATAATAATAGAATTTATATACCACCTGAACTATTGGCAATGATGCTCTCAGGTGGTTTACAATGATAAAAATACCGAAAAAACCCCAAAAAGTCATGATTTAAAATTAGTAAAATTGTTAGAAAATTGTTACAATTGTTAAAATAGTTAGTATTCTTACGACAGTAAAAGATAAAACAACATAATTTCCATGCCAATAAAATTATCACCATACAGGTAATATAATAAAATCCATGCAAGTCAAATTATTATTCATACAAATAAAAATATAATGTACATACACCCTGCAGTACAATTTGCACGGCTTGTCTCCCCCTAGTGGAAGTCAAAAAATCCCCAGTTTCTGTAGATTTAAGCGCACAACCTCTCGCGTAAAACAGTCGTGCTTTCAATCACTGCCTAACCGCCGCCGATGATATTGTTTGCGCGTTGAATAGCTGCTATAAACATGCATTGTAAACTGCACTCGAGAGCCTTCATTTGGTGATATTTAGGGTCTTTGAAGGTTGTACTCAACTTTGTACTCCAAATGAGATAAAATCGATTGATAAAACGTAATGTTCACTCGAATCTATTTGCGGCGCGCATTAACATGGCTACCCCGAGTTATGGTCTGCAATAAACGATGTTGTGTAATAAAAACGAACTGTCACGAGGTAACACGAGAGTGCATTGGACCCAGGAAGCGATAAATAGTGTTATGTATATAATTTTCATCGTTCAGAAGGCGTAAATCTTACGGCAGTTAATAAAACGATGGGAAATCACAGACAGTATACGACGTAAAAGTCGTATAAATTTCCACCCTGCTATAAAGACAGTCGGACATGATTTGAACAACAATTTTATTTCTAATTGATGTCTTTGTTGCGGGTGGTAAAGTTGAACGCACCAACATGGACGAGATGACGTTTGCTGGAAGTCCGGCGACAATGTCTCTTTGTATGGTCGATATGTTTATATCTTTGGACTTGGACTTCCGCAAGAATCTATCGAGTTCGAGCATTCGTTTTTGCCTTAATACAAGTTGCTTTCTTTGACTGAAACGTATTTAATCATGTTTGCCCATGGGACTCTTGCAAGGTGATCATGCGATGGGGTTTTTCGCTGACGTGGTGTGTTATGAACGCTAAAAATCACTGTTATTCATGTCGCCTACGTTTTCGCTATTTCATCATCTCTCACATCTATGGCAACACTCTGTGGTTTACACTACTTCGCCACATAACAAATGTTGCTAAGAATATACAGTGACATCGTAACGCCCAGAGTCATGGTTAGGCCTGTCAAAATTTGTGATGGTGCATACAACCGGGTAATCCGCGTCTGTTATTAAATTATGGCATTCTCTACCTGATCGATATACGTTAGTATACACTATTCAGAAGAGGCTCCGCCAGAAAACATGCGGGCGAAAAAAAACGAACCCTGGGAAAATCCTTATTACAACGTATAAACGTACTTAAGCAGTGGTCTGTGACAATTATGGCTGACCTATTATTCCCGGAAACGTCAACACCGTTGTCTCCCTTGTCCCCCAAGAAATACCACAAGGAAATAGCAACATTCAAAACTAGAGATTCTCTGAAACGGTATTTCTAGGATCTCTATTCAAAAAAGAATTTTCGAAAAGACAGCTCCTGTAAAAAAGTTGGTCGCGCACTCGACAGTTCAATTTGTATGGTCGGTCGATTATTGCTTGTTACAGATATCTGTGTATGTCGTTGGCGTGACTTTAAACAGACTTTAAATATTGGTGTGTTCTATAAATGGAGTTTGATGCCGATATGTTCAGCAGAGATTTAGCCGCCTTTGTAGATCGGTTAGTAGAGCACCAAACTGTTTTTCTGGAGGTCGTAGGTTCCGACCAAACTTGAGGCGAGGTGTTTTTCGTGCATTTTCTTCTGTTATTGTTTACTCTCTGCAGTCTGTCACCGACCATAAAATAACTATAGAACACATGTCCTCGTCCGAATGCCTACGAAACACGATATTAAAAAAAGCAATTAAACCACCCCAAACAAACAATACCCGCTTTGTTTGTGTACAACATAGCATTGTTTCCGATTGGTCGAATTCGTACGCCGTATCGTTTGTCAATTGGTGAAAAACTGGCAGGGGATTGGGTGACGCTATATTTAGCAAGTCGCATCCGCAGTCTTCATTCTGAGTTGAGTCAATGTTACCGCAGCGTAGAGAGTATGGACGTCGTACATTGGTACTATATAGCCTAGATATTTCGTACCCAACTCGTAAATACAGGTCACATTTGTGTATCGCCGCGGTGTAATTCAAAATCGTTTTAATTCATCTTTGAATAACCGCAAAGTGCTGTAGTTGTTACATACTGTATAAGTCGGCATCGTGTATATGTCGGGGTACAACTTTTCGTTAACCATGGCATTTGCTGTTTGTATATTGATATCCAGTCTATATACGTTTCGTACACATTTCTCTGGGGCTAGAAAAGAAAACAGAGTAGTCATCCCGATGTCTTCGTCGGGTAAAACGACAATTTATTGCTTGATATAGTTTTTGCACGTTTTCCGGTAGGTCACCGAGCAATGTATTATAAATTATTAATATGAATAAGTATAATGTATTTTACGTTATAGATCGTGAAATTAACTAAAATTTAGTATTTATCTATTATAATTATATATTTATAGAGTTACCCCTGTGCTGCCTGTACTGGATAAGCTATACCGCGAAAAGTAAAGATAACACCCAGCAAGTGCAACCACGGGTGCTCTCCCTTTCCTCCAATTTAACATACAGTTTGTATGACCTTATAGACCCATCACTTTATTTCACCCAGAGCCGGATTGTGATCTTTTCCAATGAGCTCCGAGCGACCGATAAAATTGTCGACCACACACACGGATTTGTAAGACACCACCCCCCAACCTTGACTCGCTGGCATCCATCTTGAATATTTTTTACTCGTGAAGTATTTTAGCGACGTTTACAGCTGAAAGTATGAAAGTGAATTTACAGCGGATTTCTTTCCGCCATCTTTCGGTTTTCGGTGAAAGTATTTAAAAAAAAAACAATCATATGCAGTTTATTTATTGCTAACGAAGTTACCACATATTTCAACACACCCGGTAAAAAAACACTTTTTTGTGACCATCTTGAAAGTTATAGCTCTCATGTCGACTCACAGCTCACGGAAAGCAACTGTAAAACGTGATATAATGCGTTGGAATCATAAATATTCCAAAATATTCTCCCTCCAAAAAATGCATTTGGAATCTTTTAGCAAGGAACTCGGATTTACCCCCATGCCGCCAGTTTTAGCCTAGCATAGTCCGGCTCTGGTTCACCTCAATTGAAATTACGAATGAAATTAATGTTGTCGTATGATTATCGTCTGTAAATAACCACAGTTTGTAATGAAATCAACTGAAATAATGATATTTCACGAAATTTTATTAAATCGAGAATGTGCACCTAAAGGAGCGTGTTTCTTGTTCGGGAAGTCGCCATCTTATGTTTTATTATCGTCTTTAATTTGCGTCGAGTTGGTTATTATAAAACAATGACGTCAAGTACTCTCCGAAGGCCACTTTATCTGTCTCGGTGTGGTTGCCTCTCTCAGCTCGTGTCTTATCGCATCTAGATGACCTAGTTTCTTACGATTTCACATGGTGTACTTAAATAATCCATTTTCTTTAAATTTTCTATCAAGCTCCATGTTTTATATAGGAAGCTGAACTGCAGATGTAACACACAAATGGTATTCAATATTTTACATGCGATCCCAAAAAATATACGCGATTAAAACTAAGTATGTCATATAACAGTCGATAATACATCTGGGCGATCGTCCTCCAGTGCCAATTTGTCTTGGCAACTCAATTCGCTTGAGATACCAGGTTACACGTGAGCAGGCTATGGCAGTATCGCGTTACTTAAGGAGATTGCACCATAACCCTTGGCTGGTCGAATCGTACTGTACATGCCCGTGCAATGATGGGCCATCCTAATTTTATCATACACTATATAGTTGTGTGCGTTAATCTAATTTTTTGGGGTAACCTATTTATATTTATTACACAACAACCTTGTATGCCGTATCAATAAACGTTGATTTACGTTCCGTTCGACAACAGTTCTGACGCTTCTTCTGTGAATAACCACGTGTCTGATTCTCTGCTCCAAATAAAAAATTGGATGTGTCTTAATCTTTTGAAATCGAATGATGACCCAACTGAAGTCCTTGTTATCAACCGCAGGCATTCAGACACGTGTTGCAATCTGTCAGTTAGGGTTGGACCGATTGGTACTGATAGCGTTAGCATCTCAAATACTGCGGAAAAACCTTGGCGTCATTTTTGATGAAAATCTATCCTTGTCTGATCACATTAACTCCGTATGCCGGTCGTGCTTCATTCAATTATGCTATATATGACGCATAACACCGTATATTAATCGTGCTACTGCTGAGACAATAATCTGTTCTCTTATTCTCTCTCTTGTTTGGACTATAGTAATTCTCTGCTACTCGGGGCTCCGGCGGGTCTGATTCAGACTAGAGCTTGTACAGAACAGTGCTTGCCGTCTTATCGTTCAGATTTCCAAATTTTCTCACATATCTATGCATTTGAAGGACCTCCATTGGCTGCCTGTTTCACAACGTATTCTTTATAAGGTTCTGACTTTTTCTTCCAAGCCTTCCATGAGACTGGTCCGATCTTTATTAATGATATGATTTCTGTTCACGTACCCACTCAACTTAGGTCGGCAACTCACTCATTGGCTGCTGTCAAGACGTGCCGTCTTTCCACTACCAGTAGCCGTTGCTTTCATTATGCAGGCCCTACTCTCTGGAACAACTTTCCATATGAGATTAGAACTGTTTGTAGCCTTTCTTGTTTTAAGCATCGGCTCAAATTATATCTAGTCACTTTGCCGCCTTAACTTGTTCTAATTTTGTTGTTGTGCATCGCCACATTCGATTATGTATTATTTTTTTCTTTTTGTGCCGTGAACCGCTCTTTGAGCATGTTGGTCATGGAATCAGAGTGGGATATAAATAACCTATTTATTATTTATTATTAATAAACGCATTTCTGAAGACGACATCTTTAATCAGCGACGTCGTTATAATACCTTATAATTATGACGACATTAATATCGGTATACCCGGATATACCGTGTCGTCACTAAAGCGTCACAAAATTCATGACGTCACTTATTTCAGTGTACACACGCTGTATGCGGGTATGTCCCCTTGGGGCACATCCCCGAGGTCCACCGTCAATTTAACACCCTCATCCGCACCCTTAGGTCCCTATGATATCATCCACTAGCCTCCTGTTTATAGATTGCGTAATGAATTATGGGTGTTTTATAGCTGACATAAGCCCGTATAAGCCTGACAGAAAATTAACCGAAATGACTTCGTGTGAAATCTCTGTTCATAATATATTACAGGAACGTACTCGAAATTCGTAGTGTTCTGATTAATTTTAACGTTTATTTTCGGCGCCTGTGACGCGTCTAAAGATTTTGAACGTAATTCGAAGATGTGCCTTGTTTTTTTCGCTTTATTGATGACGTCACCGTTAGTGCGTGCCGCCGGGCTCGACACAGAACCCCTGAATATGGTGTGGATGTGTCCAACAACGAACAAGAACATCGACATCACGGTGTCCAGCAGCATAGCGGCACTAGCTTTGGCATTAGCGAACGTGACGGGAGAGAGGCACTTCGGCGAACGCGAAATCAAGTACGTTCATTGGTTGGTTAGTTTGCGATATGCTGAATACCCAGGTAATCGTTATTTGGGGCATCTTTAAGCTTTAACAAAGCTAGTTTGTGTATGGTTGACACGACAAAGCGATTAGTCTCATTTATCTAAGTTGGATAGGACAACAGCGCAGTGAAAACCTCGATTCTAGCAGACGACCTTCGTCTATACACGCCGCGGTTTCCGAACGCCTACAGACAAATCGCATAAATAGCCCAGGTATAGTGATAGTAGATGCATATTTACAATGAGATGACAAAATAGCGACGAGGTAAGCTTTATAACGACGATCCACGGAACTTCTGAAGTACAACCACGTCATAACCACAGACAACCCAGATCCAAACGAGTTGAAAGCTTTTTCTCGAAAGATCGGCTCGAATAGAATCGATCCGGGTTTTTGGAGGGGTTTTAATTTTAACGATTTGTTCACTACGACACCTGGATTTCTGTTATTTGTTTTTCTACTTACCGCACAAAGACAGATCGCCGTTGTTCTTTTAAAGTCCCTGTGTACCCACGGAATATTTGCGCGGAATTCGTAGGACCTTGAGTGACACACAATTCGTTTTTGTGAATATCGCAGCCATTATTCGAGAAAAAATCGGACATTCACCGGAATATTCTCGCAGGGAAAACATCGAATTTTTTCCATGTTCTGTCGCTATAGCGTGGTCTTGTCGCAATCATGTTGTCTTATGGCTATAATGTAGTCTTGTTGCAAGAATACCGTCTTGTCGTCATAAAGTGGTCTTGTCGCAATAATAAAGCATTTGTTTATCTCCATTCAATCGCATTGTACAACGCAGTTAAGAGCTTAACTGAGCTGATCACTACGCTATAAAAGTCAATTTTAAATTTACATTTTACGTCTAATAAAATCTTGTCGCCATATTATAGTCTTGTCATATGGTCTTATAGCCGTTATGTCAGAACACAAGCCTGTGAACGCCCTATACTGTAGCCTACCTTTTTCCACATATCCTAATGAAGTCAAACAACCGATATAACAATGACCTATATAACACGACCTGAAACATACGGGTCATCAAGAACAAGAATTATGACAACACAACTGAGTAATCGACGGTAACCATTTACTATTGTAGCCGTAGCACTTGACGTCACTCATTCAACCAAGAAACAGCAGACGTCAATTACGGTGTTTTCTAATCTAACCCAAGCGGCCGCTACCAGACCCTCGTTTTAAAGAGTCAGATAGGAGACAATACTTTGGCTATGGACGCGTTATCATTAAACCGATCAAACCGGTATCTGGGGGCGGATGGCAAGATATAAAAACGATATTAATCTTTACACGGATTTCACCGTTTAAAGTACGAATCGTAAGAAGCGAATTGATACCTTTTTAGCTTGGTCCGCGCCGGATGATAGCTTTTGGAGCTAATGGAATTGTGGGAAATAACGGGAACCCCCTAACTCGCCCGCATGCGTCTTAAATATTTTCACTCGTGCTTTATTTTAGCGACATTAACAGCTGAAAGTAAACGGTTGTGAATTCCCCAAAATATAAAATTAGTTATCTTTTAATTGTCGATAAATATATTTTTAATAACAGTTTTATTATTCATTGCAAACCTAGATAGGCCATATTTCAATACAGCCGCAGTGAAAGACGACATATTTGTATCACCATCTTGAATATTAAAAACAAAATCATGGCTTTAGAAAAATTCTGATCCGATGTTTAAACATTCTGAACTAAAAATAAAGAAAAAAATTAAACATGTCTACTTTTATTACTGTGAGTCAGTGTAACACAAATCAATATATTGAATTAAATTAAACATATTAAAACCCGCATCAATTGGGGCTGCGTTAGTATCCTAAATGGGACACTCCGTGCCCAATGTCGGTTCATTCTGGTTAAAAGTCCGATACCCCTCGAGGCCAAATATAACATGGCGGAAAACAGCACAGTCGTAAAAGTGACGTCATTTTTTGTGAAGAGAGTGGCACGGAGTTATTATAGTAAGAAACCAAATATTATACCTATGTGGTATGTCTTACAACCGGTAGGGTTAAAGTATGGATAACGGTGGAGCAATCTGTTGAGTGGATGCTATTCCGTGTGTCGGCCATGATGTGGAATGGATTGTGGGAGAATATGGAATCGATTGTACGGATTTTATTTCGTTAGCAATGAATGGTTTAATAACATTAATATTATTTCATAATAAAAGTAGAAACACTGGCAGTGGCTAGTAGACCTATCGGCGGAAGAAATGGAAATTTTTATTTCGATATTTCATCAATTTTATAACCCAAGTTCCCATATTTTGGCAATTTTAAGATTTTACCACCGAGACTTTAACGTTCAAAATTGATAAAGAGGTATGGGTTACCGTGCTAGCAGTGTTATGTTATAAGAACAGTAGATATAAAACCTTGAGGATAATCATTAGTGCAAGCTATCGTATACGAGCAACCTTCGTCAGGTGAAAATCGATGAAAATCAGTCACGCGTGGTCCACCTACGTGACGTATTTTGTGTCACAATGTCACGTTGTGATCATCACGTCTCCCGTGTTTGTGATGATTATAGTGTATTGTGAGTTTGTAACGCAGAACTTTTCTCGTAATGCGTAAAATTTTAAGCCTCCCCAATGTTCCTGTAGTTCTTTGCCGTTGTCAATGGCGTGACATGAGACGTTATGTCACGTAAATTGTCGCCGTTTTAGCGTGACGTGGCTGGACTCAGAATGTACGAGTCAGAAGAGCATCGGGCGCCTCGTTGACCTCGTTCATACCACTCGAGTGGATTTCATCCTCGGTCCACCCTGCACAGAAGGTGAGTGAGCTCTCTTCTAACTAGCCCCTGTCACTCGGTGCGTGTGATCGATATATCGATGAGCTTACTGTTACTGGAACCAATCAAGCGGTATTTCCAGTCGGCTGCTTATTTTGGGACCGCCGCATTGATCAATAAAATTGTTGCACGAAGCGCGAATTCACCCACCTTTTAGAAATTTTAGTATTTTTATTGAATATTTTTTTATCTTTAGACATAATAATACTAAAAAATATCACTATTCATTGTGATTCAACAAGTTTTCTTAGAAACAGACATTTGGGCATTCCAGAAATACTATAGCGTTCCATTGGGCCTTGGAGTAAGAACTTTGATGGGAGAGCAGTTAGGCGAGTGCTAGGAACACTAAACCTGTAACTGAAGGGTCACGGTTCGAAACTGCCTACGGGTATACTCTTCTGGGTTCTCGATTGCTGGAATAATCTCCAACCAAAAATTGGAAGATTCTTGATATTACCCTCGGTGAGGTGATATGCGAGTGTCGAAGGTATTGTATATGCAGCTGAATAGCTACCAAAAGTGTTTCGTCGTAAACCGCACCTGAAAGACTTTATATGCTGATACTTGCGGTCTATATATGTATGTTTACTTTTAGCGAAGGAATGCTCCACTTAGGTACGTACCGAGTCATTCAATAACCGAAAATTACGTTCAATGTTTAAATGTAAGAGAATACGTTAATAAAATTAATTTGAACAAAAAAAAAGTGTGCGCCAGCACTTGATAGTGCCACGAGTGAACGTGATTCTTAAAACGAAAAAAAAATATAGGGCTCGTCCGGGATTCGAACCCGGGGCCTCTCGCACCCAAAGCGAGAATCATACCACTAGACCAACGAGCCGTGCACCACCCGCCGTTTTTATCGGCATATAACAGTTATTATCAGCGCTAGTACGTTCTATTTGTAATGCGGTGATGTTTTAGTAATTTAGCAGATACTATATGTGTACATTTACAATCCACAGAATGTTACTTTACATTTTCATATTTAGGAATGCATTAATAATGCTTGACTCTACTGACAAATGTATAAATAATTAAATCATTGTCTAGTATGACTCGGTTGAGCACTTTTAGGGCCCTTTTCTCAAAAAACTTCCCTCGTAAAAATTGCTTACCATTATTTTCTATACAACTCTCGTCGACAGCTATGGTGCCTGTGGCAGACCTGGCCGCTTACAAGAATATCCCAATTTTCTCGTGGTCTCCGACTAGCAAGGTTCTCGACAACACAGCCCGATTTAAAAGTCTTCTCAAAACTTTCCCACCAACGTTTAGCTTGGGTAAAGTGCATTAATAATAGCCGAAGGCCAACTCTGTCGAAATGTAGATGTTTTGTGTAAAAATTTAGCTTTATTTACTTTAGTCAACGCGGTGTGCTAAAGGAGTATAATCATATTTTAAAATTTGCCTTGGATAAAAACATCATTTTATGGTTTATACCTTGAGGTTTTTTGTCAATCACGTGTCTTTATGTCATGTGATATTGCGTGGCCAATCAAAATAGTGAAAAGTTTGTGTCGTCTGCTTACCCTGTTCGATGGCTTGCAGACTAACTTCTCCCTCAAAATAAAACCAAAAAAAATTGTTCAACTGTGTAAAATATTGACATCTAATATGCATTTGGCACAGTGAACTAGTGCGATCCGGATTAGGATTATGGTTAGTGATAGCGTTAGATATCTGCTGGGGTCATGGCGGAACATCGACGGGCGGATCGCGGATTTACTATCCTGGTTAGATTCACACTGTCACAGCATATACTATGGCGCAGTGAACTAGTGCGATCCGCCAGCCAATGACCACAGGAGATATCTAAAGCAATTACTAATCCTAACATGGATCGCACTAGTTTACTGTGCCATATTGCTTATATTATATTACAACATATTTATTGTTTCATGTGCTGTAAACCAGGGTATCTGTGACTGGGAGTAGTCTCTCAAAATCATTAAGGTGGTGTAGTGGTTAGAGCGTTTGACTTTGAATGCAGGGGCCCTGGTTCAAATCCCCTCTAGCCAGTATACTAACTGTGGTGTTTTTCGGGCTGAAAACGCCTTAAACCCCATTGCCCATGGGGATCTGGGTGGCCCTTGAGGTTTGGTTCTGTTGGGATTTTTCCCTCTGATGTTTGCTGTGCTTTAGTGGTCTATATGTGCTCTATATGTCGCTTACCTTCCTGTTATATTGCCATCTCATTGTAAATAACCATTGACCCATCATAGAATTAGCGGAGTGTGGGACATATGAAGTTCGTATGTAGACATTTGGAACGAGTGGCCTGAATGGAAAAAGGTCAATTGTCTGCTCAGACTCAGGGGGTTTTTCACGCTAGGTGTTTTTCCCCACCCCTTATAAGTGAGGCTAATCAAATTGTCGTGTTAACCACATTGATAGGCTAGCTTCGTATAAGGGCCCAGGATGGCCTATCACAATGATTACTTCGGTAATCAGCCTATAAATACATACATATAAATCATTAAGGTAATATTTATTTAATTGTAAACCAATATGGCAATAAATAATTAGTAGTTTTTCATTTTATTCGTAATTTCTACTTGACATACAGCAACAAGTCTATCGGGATGGTTCACTTGGTGGCAGTGGAAGAAAATTGTGATGATATCAACCAAGAAACGGATGGAGGTTGCGAGATCCTTGGAAAATGTCTTTGAACACTTGGATTCCGTCAATCTCGTTCATCACTACTCGAACCGAGACGATGGGCCAAAAATGACGACGGAAAAAATAATAGCAGTATATCGCTCTCTTCGAAAAGAGGCACGAAGTGAGTCTATTATTCATTAAAGCAAATAATTGTTATATAAAAATAAATTACCTATTACCTTATCAACAGTCGACCATAATCTATTAAAATAGCGGTAGTTGCAGAAAAGAGGATATTTGGGTACATTTTGTTTTTATTGTATAAAATTTGTCAAAATATCGCAATAATAAATATTAATGCTGGTGCATACATTTTTATTCCCTGCTCCAGCTTCTTACTGGACACTACACTGTCCAGTCAAGCTGTCAATATCCACGTAAAATTCACTTCATTTGCATATTATTGGGTTTTTTTAAATATTTCTA
>WURV02180233.1:0-13349 GCA_011762755.2 Epimenia babai
AAGATGCCTAACTGTCTATGGTGAATTGTCAAGTTAAGATGCCTAATTGTCTAGGGTGAATTGTCAAGTTAAGATGTTCTTAATTGTCTATGGTGAATTGCCAAGTTAAGATGCCTAATTGTCTATGGTGAATTGTCAAGTTAAGATGCCTAATTGTCTATGGTTAATTGTCAAGTTAAGATGCCTAATTGTCTATGGTGAATTGTCAAGTTAAGATGCCTAACTGTCTATGGTGAATTGTCAAGTTAAGATGCCTAATTGTCTAGGGTGAATTGTCAAGTTAAGATGTACTTAATTGTCTATGGTGAATTGTCAAGTTAAGATGCCTAATTGTCTATGGTGAATTGTCAAGTTAAGATGCCCAATTGTCTATGGTGAATTGTCAAGTTAAGATGCCTAATTGTCTATGGTGAATTGTCAAGTTAAGATGCCCAATTGTATATGGTGAATTGTCAAGTTAAGATGCCTAATTGTCTATGGTGAATTGTCAAGTTAAGATGCCTAATTGTCTATGGTGAATTGTCAAGTTAGGATGCCTAATTGTCTATGGTGAATTGTCAAGTTAAGATGCTTAACTGTCCATGTTGAACTGTTCAGTTTAGGAATAAAGAGATGAGTTAAACTGTTCAAGTTGAAATTATTAGTTGAGGAAAAGAAGATGCTGAACTGTCCATGTTGAACTGTTTATTGAAAAGAACAGTCCATGACGAAATTTTCAGTAGAAAAAATTACATATTTAATTAGCCATGTTGAATAATCTAGTTAAGAAATAGCTGAATGGATTCTTTTAAAATATTTAGATAGAGAAGATAAGCTCAGGTGAGCTTAAAAACGATATTTAATGGTCCATGTTCAAATGTTTAGTTAGGGTATAAAAATTAGATCAATAGTCCATGTTAAACTGTTTAGTTCAGGAATAAAGCATGGTTGATGTTGAAATGTTTATGACAGAATGAAGAGATGCTGAATGTATTATCGCTGATCCATGTTGAACTGTCGAGTTAAAAAGAAGTGCATCAACTGTCTGGTTACAACTGTCCAGTAAAGACATGTTGAACTGTCCTGTTAAGAGATCAGATTCACAATAACTAAGAAAATTAAATATCAATAATCACAGATGTGTGAATGGCAACAGATGGTAATGACTTTAACAAGACGTGATCCGCACATTACCACCAGAAGGGTAATATACGTCAAAGGTCACTGGGTAAGTGAATGACAGATCTGGTAAATGAATGACCTTAGGCAACACAAGACCAGAGTTGGTATTTGAGAACTTGGGCAATGAAACGAACTAATGCAAATAGCCTGGCGAATAATTACAGATGATCTTGAATGAGGGAGAAAGCGACGGGGCATTTCGCATCTATACTATAATATAGGTTCTATAGTGAGCTGTACAACACTGCTGCAATATATAATCATTGTTGCTTCACTATTCAGTTCTACTGTATGTGGCAACAATGATGCAACTTCCGGGTGGGGGTAAAGTCCTTATATAATGGCAGTGACAATGTTAAGTAGACTCTGAATCAGTGATATTTTGAAACTTTGCTTGAAAATGAGTAATATTCAAATTATTTGGAATGGACATATAAATATTAATATATAAAGTGGTAAATTTCATTGTTCAAATATGATGCAAACAACCAATAAAGTGCCAAAATGCATTCTAGAGTTAAATAGTTGACGTGGAATTTATAAGATCAGAGAGAGGATGTAATATTAACAAAGGATGTGCATCTGCTACACTTTCATCTATTGTACAAGCGACAGAGGGATGTGTAAGTCTATGCTACGATTCACACTCCAACAATGAACTCTCAATAATAAGGCGTGCCACAGGGTGCGCAATTAATGCAACTTGTGTCGCACGCGACAAGGCAAACTGTCTGCAATGACCTTAATATGAATAGCAATAACACAGAGCAGATACACGGCACCACCAACGGATTTCAATAGTTGATAATTACGGATTCAATGACAATTTAAACGACTGACTGAACCATAGACCTTCAATACACCGTTCATGATGTGGCATTTTAGTTAAGGGGAATTGAAAATTTTGACATTTTATTAACACTATCACTTTCAACTGAATACAATACCACTGGGAAGCCACGTGTAATAAACTATAACTATGAATGTTTGGGTTCATGGAGGTTACTGTTATTGACATACTTTTCAGATTTACATAAGCGATTTACTTACTTTCATTCAGAAATGAATAGCGAAAGCTTTCCAGAGCCATCTCGGGTGTGACGACAGTTCTTGGACGACGTTTCACAGTGGCAGTGCCATCATCGTCCAACCCCTGGAATATGAGAAGATAAAGATCATTAAAATAAGCCACAAGGAACTTAATTTCACCAAAATTATGAATATTTCAAATAAATATAATTATGAAAGGCTTATATCGTTAAATTTTAATTCCTCCTCCCGATGACAGTGAAAAAATGTAATGATTTAGAAAGACAAAAAAAACAATGCCACTAAATACCAAAGAATAAAGCTGCTAAGGAGCTGATATTATTGGATGCATCGCAGTCGTAGTGTTCAAAATGTTCTTTCCCACCCATATTTGAGCCTTTAAATAGGCATCCCTAATCCACAAAAAGATTTTGTACCAAATATATCATTCAGTCCCCTGTTTTAAATCCCCGACAGCCAAGTACCCAAAGTCCCAGGGATGCACGCATTGTTTTACAAACACTACATTACAGCAATGATGCGTGGGTATTGATCAGAGAAATTACACCATTCACAAATGTCACATTAGCCCAGGAGATGCAGTCCAACGGAGGTACCCGGACATTCCCCGCACCATCTACTCAATTTTATCAATTAACAGGAACATCAAACACAGAGTGGTGGTATGGTGATTTTGAAAGTCTGTTCCCTGTTCAATGTTGCGATGACATTCATGAAGGCAAAATCATAAACTACCGTTCTGGCCCTTAGCTTTGACCTCGCCAACTACATCATCAACTTTAAATAATAAAAAAAATTTCGAGAAATCCTCGTACGCCCCGTTATTTCATCATGCTGAGCTTCTTTCAACTATTTACTACGCGTTTAGTTGATGTTGTAACATCGCAGCATTTTTTTACATTTGATCTCCACCCAATCTAGATCTATAATCAGAAACGTAGAGATATTTTAGAACATTCAAGAACTTTGTTACATTTGATCTTCACCATGTCCAGGAAGAAAATCCATTTAAAGAAGAAAGAAAATCCATTTAAAATATATTTTGACATTTAAGAACAGCATAGCACTACGTAATACTCAATCGCCATCAAATCTAAATCTTTCATCGGATGCTAAAATCTGCTAATAACAGATCGAGTCGACAGTTTTTTCCGAACTCCCAAACGAAGTCGAAGCGTTCCACGCAGCACAGGAAAAAATGAACAAAATAAACGCAAGAATAATAATTGCTCCAAATAACAACAATGGTTAATTATAACTGTTCGCACAAGATCACGAGCCGATAACGACGGAAGATGATGAAGCGAGATTGTATTCGCGGTATGTTACGTAAGTATTATCGGTGTGGATATACTGTACATAAAAAGGATCGTATGGGCACGCAAATACCCTCGGCTGACTGTCTACAACGCGGCGCGGGTACTGACGGTACCAATGGTACACTCTCGAATGTTAATAAAGACTATCGGGAGTTGAGGGAAATTATGTGATAATATTAGGTACTGCTAGACTGGAGCAATAGTGCAGACAGGATGCGGCAGATGAGGCGGCCGATCTCATCTTTGAAAGCAGTTGGCAAGACCCCAAGAATGTCAATACCAATAAGATGTGTTCATGTTAATGTACCTGCCGTAGCAACTGGAGACCAGCGTTTCATTAGTAGGTATTATAAATATCTGGTATACAGGCTAACTGGGTTATATTGAAATCAAATTACTCTATCCAACCAAGAAGTTAAGAGGTATTGCTTGTGTGAGATACATATCGGGAGGGAGAAATTTGTCTGGTTTCACTAACATCTGATTGGTAGAGATATGTTAGATAGTTACTTGTTATTAGGCCAATATTATGTATAGGGCGGATAGTGAAGTCAGGTTAGATATGTATCAGTCTTTAGATTTATAAACAATGTTGATTAGGAAGAAAAAATGATTTATTCAAAAGATATTGGGTGGTAAATAAGTGCTTCAATTCTTGACTGACTCTGAATCCTACTTTGTAGCTTCTTCCAGTAGGTTATGGAAATTTGATAAGTTGTGAATATTCAGCCATAGAAGACCGAACTGAACTGAGTACATTATCACATTGGATTAGGCCTGGAAACTTCTATGAGAATACAGACAGAAGCACAAGTTGCTGTGTAAGCCACATAGTTACGTTCATAGAAAAGTAACAGCATTTAGACGGCAGAGAAATAAAAAGTAAGGTATATACGTATGGTACAACATTCATAGATTGCAAATATCAGGCTCTCTGATGCCGTTCACAATAAATGGTTATGGCAGCTATTCAGCGCTAATACAATACCTTTGATACTCGCATATCACCTGTCAAAGATATCAAATGTCTAGATACTAAACCATTTTGGAGATGAGTTTACTCTAGTAATCGGGGATACATAACTTGCTGGGGACCATCATTGCAGAAGTCAATCAGTGGGCCGATTCAAATCCCAAGAGTAAGATGCTCCCACCACTCGACTAATTGCCTTTCTGAATACAGAGAAAAAAATCATCTCAATCTTAAGTAGATTCTGAACCATTTGGGCTGCAAATAACTTCCTCCAGTGCATTTTAATATCTTACAACCTTAGTTGTGAGCAACTTGCAACAGTCACTTTTTCTACGAAAAATTTAGATTCAGACTAAAGAGAAATTGAGTACCGATATCACAATAACATCGAGAACAACACCGGTGTGTTTGGATACAATACTCTTTACTACAGTGAAGATATATGCATCATGAGATGCAATCATTGTGAATTCAACGAGACGGTACCCCACCCAATTCACTGTAACAATCGGCGCACCGTAAACAAAATGGCGAATCCGATATCTATTGGAATCTTGTTTATTATTTATTCCTGGATGATGCAAGATAGCGTCATTATTCTGCCTATGAACGGGCCGCTTTTAGATCCGCCGAAGAATTTGGAAGTCTCCCGTGTATTATATAAACTATTACGATAAAACATATTTCGCATATTGCATATGAAATTTACATGACATTTAAAAGATACCCACAATTCCACAGTGAATATGAGCTATCTGCCACATGTAGCACTCAGTACAAGAGCAGTGGGAAATAGTTTCTCACGTAAACATATATTTATCGACTGAGTCATCGCATTGTTCAATTCCATGTAGAATAAATTATTCGGTACATCCATACAATTCCTGTGAATCATGCCTAAAAATATCCAAGTTTTAAAAAAGGTACGGGAGAACCGCAGCATGCGGGCCATATATAGCCCATTTTTCCAACTGTGTGGCCCACCGTGAACTTTAATGTGGACCGCGAGTATACTGACCAGTTGATTTTATTGAAAGCTAGGTAAATCATAGGTGTATATATATTGTAATTGCCGTATATTCCTATAGGTGTATATTACAACCAATCTGTATTGCCTTTGGTAGGTTTGGCCAATATGAATTCCCTCCGGCATATATGGCCATTCATGGATGTTACCTTTCAATGTAGGGCCACTGATTTTGATAGCCTGCGATTTTTTGCATTCTTCAATTTGGACCCTTTAATCAACGAGGTTCTCTAAGGGTTCACTTCAATATCACCCTACGATGGCTCCCATGGAAACAAGCGTGTAATCTCCTGAAGAATATCTGCTTCAGGAAATCTAAAGATTTCAATACTTCAATATTTTATTTTCCTGTATCGCACGACCTGGGAATGTGAAGAAACTATGTAAGGAATCAATTGAATACAATGAACTACAGTAGATCGAACCATTAGGTCAATAAAATCAAGTTGTAAGCATTATCATGAGTGCTGTTGTTCATGTAGGAATAACAGACAGTTGAAGAGACATCTGCAGTATATTAGCTGGCAGCTGTGGTACACAGCTGGATATGTTCTTTGTGGTGCCATGGCACACCGCTCTGCTATAAAGCTCAGTTTTTTTATGGTTATTAAATCCCAAATTGTGCACAATGTGTGTACAAAATTACGCTTACATGATGCGCTGGGTAATCCTCGGTTCACGGCAAAAATGCAACTTCTCAATGTCACGCAAGTATCTAGGTAGCCATGTTGACTCGTCTTATATTGTAGAATCAGGTACAGTAAAACTGTGACCCCCGCGAGCAAACTGGGATCCACAGGCGAATGATACAGGCCTATTTCTTGCAAAAACTGTAGCCTAATAAGTAATTAAATGTGTTGCACGGCCCTCGAATCCAGTAAATACCTTTACTACATAACAAATCGTGTTTCAATATATTTTTATGATGTAAGTGGGCTCATAGGGAACTGTAAACCGATAATTAAAAACCGAATCAATTCGGTAAAATTTCAGACACGTGTTCCCAAAACCCGTTCAGGCCTATAATCTTTGTCATTATTTTCCTGACTGACTGAGAACCATTAAGCCCCCTGAAACTTGAGCACACCCTGTGTAAACAACATGGCCCATTTCTATTAGCCTCCCATCTACCTATCTCCGTCGTTCCTTTCAACAAATACCTCGCAATATTCCAAACACTCCACACAATCAAACAAATAACCGCCCTTTCTCAATCGCTTGATCAAATTTGTGGGCGTTTTTCGGTTGTCTATTTGACCTGCCCAATCATTCGCTACATTTAAGAGGCATCTGGTAACTGATCTCTTTCCCTAGTCACTCTCCTACACCATAAAGTGCGTCTTGTTTTCCTATTTTCCACTTCGATGACCACTGCTGTTTCTGACCTGTTTCTGTTTCTTTCTTCTGACCTGTCCTAATTACTTGTCCATCTGTACTTCCCTCCGATTTCCTTATAATAGAGGTCAATATATGATGCATTCGCACAACAACTGGTTATTAAAAAGTGCTTTCAGTCCCTAACAAAGTAACTGAGGACTACATCGATACTGGATTAGGACGGTATGCAAATAGCAGTATATTATTATTATTATTATTATTATTACTATGAGTAATATGACACATAGCCAACTAAATAATAAAACTAAGTAAATAGTCAACTGATTATTATATAGAGGGAATTAACAGTTATTATTGTAATATACAACTTGATCGTTGTGAATCATCATTTACAATATGGCTAAGTTAACAACATTGTAGGGTGGGGCCTCTGAGGGGAGGGGTCCTACCCCATTGTATAGTAGGCTGGAGAGGGGATACATATACATGTGGAGTAGGCTGAAAAGGGGATACATATCCATGTATAGTAGGCTGGAGAGGGGATACATATCCATGTAGAGTGGGCTGGAGAGGAGATACATATCCATGTATAGTAGGCTGGAGAGGGGATACATATCCATGTACAGTGGGCTGGAGAGGGGATACATATCCATGTAGAGTGGGCTGGAGAGGAGATACATATCCATGTAGAATAGGCTGGAGAGGGGATACATATCTCTTTAGAGTAGGCTGGAGAGGGGATACATACCTATGTATAGTAGGCTGGAGAGGGGATACATATCTATGTAGAGTAGGCTAGAGAGGGGATACATATCCATATAGAGTAGGCTGGAGAGGGGATACATATCCATGTAGAGTGGGCTGGAGAGGGGATACATATCCATGTAGAGTAAGCTGGAGAGGGGATACATATCCATGTAGAGTAGGCTGGAGAGGAGATACATATCCATGTAGATTGGGCTGGAGAGGAGATACATATCCATGTAGAGTGGGCTGGAGAGGGGATACAGATCCATGTAGAGTAGGCTGGAGAGGGGATACATATCCATATAGAGTAGAATAAGTTCTAATAGTTAAATGATTATTAAATGTTATCCTAGTGGACAGCCCTCACCCACTCAGTGCGAGGCATAGTGACTGCACCGATACTGGTGATAGTATTGTTAATATAACAAATCAAAGTTGTAGTACTAATGTTGCGAGTAGTTAAGTATAAACCGAAAATAGTTCTAAAATGGTTGTTCTAAAATGGTTGGGCCATTGAGGAATTCACCACCCAGCTCAACAGGACATGGTGGTTCATTTGGGAGATATACTAAGAAGGTAAAATGCAAAATATGAAACGAATAAAATGGAAATAAAATTCGTTTGATTAAAGTGTGCTTATTAGCCTAGCTCTGACACTACATGAGTAAACAAATTGCATGTGCTAAGCCTGTAATGTAATCATGAATCTATTAAATTTTATAGGCCTGAGCTATTAATAATTATTTACATGTTCAATATATATATTGCAGAGAGCAATGTTAGAGCAATGTTATGCAATGTTAGAGCAATGTTAGAGCAATGTTATGCAATGTTAGAGCAATGTTAGAGCAATGTTATGCAATGTTAGAGCAATGTTAAAACAATGTTAGATAGCACAGTTGGGAAAAAATCAAAGAAATATCGAAAAGGGGAAAAACTGTTGTTAATTGGAAGTGATTAGAAATTAGTTAGTGCAATAAAAAGTACAATCTCTAAACACGTGGTTGGGGCAACATATGGCTCATCTTGGGTGTGTAAAAACTTGTAACGTGTTGTTAATGGGGTAACAATAAGCAATGTGGTTCTTTGAATTGCTGGAGAGAAATGCACAGAAATACTTATACATTTGATGGGACTGGGGGGTCGTGAGTTCAAGTCCTATCAGATATACAGGTTTTTTCATGCATTTCTCTCAGCCGATTTTTGACACAGCGATGGGATGGAACAAATTTACTGGTTTATTCCCAAAAAGCAATGTTAAAAAAGTTCACATATAATGGCTTGTAATGTTAGTGCCTGTTACAGAACTCGGTTCCCTTCAAACGACTTTAAGCGCTGTTAACCGCCATTTTGCCCAGTTGAACGTGTGGATTTAAAAGGAACTAAGTCAATGTAAAGTGTCTTATTTTATGTTCCCAAACTGGTTTATGTGCATTACGGTACTGAAATATGTAAATGATGCGAGGGTACATTGTTAAGGAAGCGGAAGGTGTAAAGGGACCACTAAAGAAATCAATGCTCATCAATCATGATGAATTAGTTACCCTTGTACCACCCTTGTACCACCCAGAGGCGGTTAACTGCGCTAATCTATGACTAATGTTGAGTGTACCATAAATAAACACCCCCTATCACGACCCCACCTCCACATATCAAAGAGAGATGACAAGACATTGAAGGAATAAAAAAACATCGAAGATGCACGACGATTCGTCTGTTTAAAAATTACAATAAAAAATATTGAAAATCTACTCATTATGATTTGATGTTGCGAGATTTATCTCCCACTGTTATTTGACAAGCTTTGAAAAAGGTACTAAAGTATCATGTTTTAACATACTCTTATGTATGCCACAGTTGACTCATAAGGCAAAAACGCTTGGTAATTTATTAGGTATTATTTACGAGATAGAATAGGCCAATACCATCAATGGCATGTTTAAAATGGCAACTACAGATTCGTGGACATGTTGGTCAACATAGAAAGAACTATCTGACAGTGCTTGTAATTACATTTTCTGACACTAATGCAGATTGGCGAGGCAGTTCAGGAGGTCCATAGCAACTGTGTGTTTGTCCATTATTTTGATTGACAGATCCAAGGGAGGCAATCCTAATTATGAATGACAAACAGAGCAGACGATATTCAAGGAATTTTCTACAAAATATTCAGTCAGCATTGTGAGAACACAGCGATTGTTGACAGGACATGATGACCAAACTTCACAATAACTGATATCTATCTTGACAAGATAATAAAGCAACATTCAATATCCAGGAAATATTTTGGCAGCAGATACGGATTGGCCTATTATTGTCGGCTAATTTGCAACCAATTATGGTTGTTTCATTAAATGTAATAATAATAATAATAATAATTCATTTGTTTTGAAGGCGCCCTAATAACTAGTATGTCTCTAAAGCGCCTATATACATTTCGTCTGATAACTAATTATATTGTATAACACAATAGTAATTACATATAGGTAAATCATAGCCTAACACAACCGTTAAATGAAATGATATGACATAACTAATGATATTGCATAACACAATAGAAAATACATTTAAGTTAAATCATAGCCTAATACAACAGTTGTTTCTGAAGCGCCTATATACATTTCATGTAATATCTATACGATGTTAATTAGGATAGCCAATGTGGTTCCATAAATAGTTAGAGAGAAATGCACAGGAAAAAACCTCTAAATAACGGTACGACTGCTACACAACTGTCCGGTAGTAACCATAAATTTGTAAAGTGTCTTTGATAGCTGTGCGTTAAAAGGGCACGAAATCAATAAAATTTCATTTCATTTCATAGATATTCGATGTAAACCATGACAGGTCATAAGCGAGTGTCAAAGATCTTATATCAGAATAGCTGTCATAAATAATAATCTTGTGGAATGTGAAATGTATATGAAGGAGCTTGTATTCACTGATGCGTGCGTTCCATAAATGTTGTACACTTTGCCTTTTCGTACTATACAGCCCGTGCAAGCATATTGTTAGTTTTTAACTTTAACCTTCTGTGCGACTGTTTGTCTCGTGACTTTTTCTCATTTTTGCTAGATATTGGAGGTCATAGGCTTATTTTTGCTTGTTTCTACCCATCTAATTTTGCTTATTTTTGCCTATATCTGTCATTGTGGTCATAAGCTTAATTTTGCTTGTTTTTGCCTATATAGGTCACTGTGGTCAAGGGCTTACTTTTACTTGTTCTTGCCTATATAGGGCATTGTGGTCAAAGGCTTAATTTTGCTTATTTTCACCTATATTGGTCTTTGTGGTCATAGGCATATTTTTTCTTGTTTTTGACTTTATCGGTCATTGGGGTCATAGGCTTAATTTTGCTTATTTTGCCAATCTATCGGTCGTTGTGGTGGTATTTGTAAACTGTCGTTCGACTGAGTCGGTGAGGCGACGTACAATGCCACGCTGTTTTCACACATTTGTCTAATCATCGAATTCGTCCGCGTTTCAGATCAAATCCGTGAAGACGGGAAATATCAGTTGGTCGGTTCTATCCGCATTGTCGTATTTCTACATGGTGAGTTGTACCGGGAACGTCGACGTCGTCGACGAATGCATACATGCGACCACAGAATGCACAGCCGTATCACATTCCAATGCTGCGTCTGTACATGCCCCGTCGGTCAATTGTCCAGCCGGTCTAATGCGAGCGAGCTCGTTGTCTGTTCGGGAATGTGTACCCTTGCGATGGGGGTCATTTAAGGCCTTCTTCCCTCCGACGTGGACGCGTTTCCGTTGCGGTGTCTGGGATCGGCGCTACGTCTCACGGTCGTCGCTACGGCGCGTACCGTCTCGCTCTCCGCCATCCCATCGTAACTAATCCCCAACTGCCACAGATCCAGCGCAGCGTGCGCTGTCAACGTCGGCAGGTCGACTGGATCTAACCACTTATCCCCGATTGCTGGAGTAAACCCGTCTCGGTTACGGTTTCAAACTTCCCACTAGTCGACTTTTCTGCGGTGATCCTCACCAAGTTATTTATCTCCGAGTGCTGGAGTTAACCCATCTCTAAAATGGGTAGATGCTCGATATTATCCTTGGCAGGGTGATATGCGAGTGTCGAAGGTATTGTATATGCGCTGAATAGCTGCCAAAAAACATTACACCGTAAACCGCATCTAAGAGCCTTTCTTGGCTGATACTTGCGGTCTATAAATGTTGTAATTTACTTTACCTTTAACCGGACTATCCGAGCTTGCCCGCTCTTATTACGGACGCTGATCCATCCGACGCGTTAACCACAGCCGTCTAGCTTCATACAGATCCTATACGCTCAGACAAGGGCAGTAATCCCGGGCTATTGTCTCGGGACGTACGTACGCGCGGTCAACCAACCGGTCGTACTTTCGGCCCAATGTAACGCGTTTTAGTCAAAGACCCACGCGTGACTGAACGCGGACCCACATATGAGCCGCGCAATCGGCGCGATGGGGGCGGGACGGGGGGTCAATCAATAAATTCAACCGGTGGCGTTTGTTAGTCGCGAGATTTCATTAGTCTGGCTAATCACGAAGTTTTGCCCACCGCTTCGCCGTGTCCTTGCGCGTAATCAGCACCCTTCGGCGAAATAATTAATAGACGCCACACTTGTCTAGACGAGTCAATCAATCAATTTTCTCGCTTAGTTGTACGTCGACGGCATTCACCCCGATTTGCAGGCACATGCCAATGTGTGCTAATACTCGCTATAATTTATTCGCATTGTACAGAAGGTGCTGAAATGGTTCGCAGCCTATTGAAAGAATAAAATATATTCGATGATCATAAAAGCCCGCTGATGCTCTGCATTGACTGTATGGGGAGAATTGATGACGAGACGTAACATGAGACTCGCACGTGCGACTTTAAAATGAGACTTCAACACGATATTCCCATACAAGACTTATACATGAGACTTCTACATGAGACTAAAGCTCGGGAAACATGCACGAGATTACAACGTGACGTTTGACCTTGAGACAGCAGCATGAGATTGTAGCACGAGACTCGCACACGAGACTTCAATGTGTGACTGCAACATGAAACTCGCACACGAGACTTCAATGTGTGACTACAACACGAGACTCATACACGAGACTTCAATGTGTGACTGCAACACGAGACTCGCACACGAGACATGAGTTTTGGAAAGAGATTGCCACTTGACTTATGCACCGGACTTCAACACGAGACTAGAGCTCAGGGAACGAACACGAGACTTTAACATGAGACTTGCACTCAAGAAACAAATAGAGAAACCGGAACATGAGACTCGCACATGAGACTAGAACACAAAACCTCACCTTGAGACCTGAATACAGGACTTGAAAACGAGACTAGCACATGAAACTTTTACTTGCTACACCAACACAAAATTCGACCATGAGACTTGAACACGAGACTTTGAAATGAGACTCAAAGATGAGACACGCTCATAAGACTTGAACTCAGGAACTGAAGACAAGACTCAAACATGAGACTTAGATGAGACTCTATTACCAACTCGTCAATATTTAGTAATTCAGTATACCGTATATACTCACTTACAAGACAACCCTTTTTTCACCAAAAACCTAGATTCAAAGTGGGGTAGGGGTCGTCTTCTAAGTGAGACTATAATTATTTCAAACCACATCGTCGTCCGCAGGCGCCAGGTAGCATTTCGCATGATAGACAGGTCTGCGTATAACATAGCGGTTTGATAGCGTGTGTTGTTTTT
>WURV02180244.1:0-13349 GCA_011762755.2 Epimenia babai
TAAACATTTACGAATGAATAACGCGTCAGCAAATTACCTCGGTGATCAGCCTGTGGCTAACTATTATTTTATTATTGTAGTTATTATAATCAATGCGGCGTGGAAGTTACCCGACCTTGCAGCCCGGGTGATCTCGGAACACCCTGAAGATGGCCATCTCTGCAGCGACCGTTTTGCCTGATCCAGTCGGTGCTCCCAGCAGCACGTTGCCATCCGTGTGGTAAACGGTGTGAAATACTTGAGTTTGGATTGGATTAAAGTGAGTGAAGGAGTAGAGTGCTGAGAGGCTGGCATCTTGTAATGCTGACACGGGCAGAGGCTGCAGATCCAGCAGCTCTAAAACAACAAAAAACATACATCTGTTTCATAATAAAACTCCTATTTATTAAGGATGAAGTGAAAGAGTGATGTATTGTAAGGCACTTCACTTTGTACCTAAATAACAAGAGTTTTTAGAAATATTTACAGTCGGCTTGTAGACCTTCCTATGGTCCAGAAATGGCTTTGCTTATCATTCGAAATAATTGTCGTGTTCAATATGATCGGGGGCTGCCGACATTGCTGATTTTATCCAACCTGTCGACACTTTCGACATATCACGACATCCTACTGCCTGGGCTCAACACCAATTCTGCATTACCGGTGAACGGCTACGATGGATATGGTCATATCTTGATGATGGCCGAGAGATTGTAAAAACAGCTAATGGCATACCCTCACACTGTAAATTGATACGAGGCGATCTGTGGATAAACCTTGGCAGAAATCACCTCTAACTGCCTCAATAGAGATGGCCTAAACAAATCTGAATGAGACCTACACAGACAATATCTGCCAAATGGCAGACCTTTGCACGGACATGGCGATTAAGATTTTCAAATAAAAAAGTCGATAGATATTACCCCCTTTGCTCCCATGACGAGATGCTGAACAAATCTGAAAGATACTGACCCAAGGAAAATATCTGCCGAATCGCAGACCTCCGCGATGAATGGTTCTCGAGAAAAAGATTTTTCCAGTAAATATACAAACATCGATACATGTTACCACTCTTTGCTGCTATGACGATGCCGTAAACAAATCTAGAACAGACCACCCTAAAGACAACATTTTTCAAGTAGCACACTTCTGCAATAAGTGGTTCTCAAGAAAAAATAAAAAAAATACAAACGTTAGCAGAAGTTACCTTTCCTTGCTGTGAGGATGATACTGTGAACAAATCTAGAAGAGACCAACCCAAGGACAATATCTGCCAAATGGCAACCTCTGTGATAAGCCGTTCTTGATAAGATTTTTACGAAGAAATATGAACATCGGCATAATAAGTTATCCCCCCTAGCTGCGATGATGAGGATGACACTATGAAGAAATCTAGAAGAGACCAACCCAAGGACAATAACAGCCAGATAGCAGACCTACGTGATAAGCGGTTCTAGAGAAGATTTTTAAAGAATATGTCTTTCAAGAATGAACATCGGATGGACGGATGACGGACAGACGGATGACGGACGGACGGATGACGGACGGACGGATGACGGACGGACGGATGACGGACGAACTCCTATCAGAAAAGCTAACCGAGCATAAGCCCAGGTGAGCAAATAAATGAGATTCGTGAATAAATGGCAACTAATAAATTTAAATTCAATGACAATAAAACAGAGTTTCTTCTCATTTTATTTACACACTTTCCTTTTCCCTTTTCAACGTTCCAGCGTTTTCACTGTTTCCAGTGCGATGTTACCAGCACTGCTGATACCAATTATATGTTACTAATGATGATGTTACCATCATCAAGTTACCAATGATAATGTTAGCATTGATGATGTTACTAGTTATGATATAATCAGTGATAAAGTTACCAACGATGATGATGTTACTGGTGACCATGGTACATCATATCCTGTATTATTACACAGACGATGTAGCGGTACCTGCATGATGTTACCTGTGTGAGGTAGGTGGTGCTCAGGAAGAATGAGGTGCTGGAACGATATCGCGCAGACAGCCTCTGACCCGAGCCACCGGTCAGACACGACCTTCACGTAATACTGAGAGGGGAGGGGCTCAAATATCGGAATTGTAAAGACAAGTTGCTGCTCCTCTTTGGTCACGACCTGCGTTATTATTATTAAGCGGATATAATCATCTTGCGAAATGTGAAAACTGCCACGTGTTTTACTTTTAGTCGTGAACATGATTACGTTTGTGTAGCCCTTCGTGTGTGTCCTCCATCACATAAGTTTTCTTTACTACCACAAGATAGCTGCCTTCTGCTATAGATAACCAGTCCCAACCACCAGTCATTACACCTCATAACGTATATTTGCATGCGAAAGCTTATGTTAATACTTGTTTAAGTTAAATAAGGCATCACCTTTACCTTTCATAGTAAGTTTTATTACTAAATAGAAATACAAACTGATTGTATTGAACTAACACTATTTCATCTATATAGTGTGATAGAACTAAGTATTGAGACATTTACTACCAATCATATCGTGCTGCAAAAACCTAGATTTTCCATTCTTCTGATTGCAATTCAGTAGCGTAGTTTCCTTGAACCCATTTTATATCAACAGCTCTACACTACAGTGAATCGGGGCGTGTATAGAATTGTGTTAGAATATCATGTACGGGAGCAATTTAAAACGATAGTGAACGTATAAATGAATGAGTATCACCTGTTTTTTATGCATGAGGAAGTGTTCCGAGTGGTACATGTAGTCGTTATCGGGATCCTCGACCCAGATCCAGAAAGGTTCGGCTGATTTGCCATGAGTGTGGTCATTCCAGCGAAAGTCCGGGCGGATATTCAGCCTCACCCGAAGCACGGAGCGCGTGATTGGCTGAATCTCCGCATCCAATTGTACGGCTGGGATCTCGTGGACGTGCTTCTTGACGTTGCTTCCGTAGCTCACATGGCGAATCATGTGACCTGCGATATCAGGGAATGAAGCGGAGAATATGACCTGTGTGGTGTAGAGTTAAACACTGTAAACCATATCGAGGCAAGGGGGAATGGGGACTAGCAGTGTCGTGAAAAGTTTTCTCTCTGGATGAGAAAAGCAGTCCTAGTTGGTGATGTGATGATATTGTCTCATGGTGGGAACTGCTCCGCCATCTCGTCATCTCACTGAAGATAATCATCTCCAATCACAGATTTAGCGGGATGCACGATATGGCCTGACTGTCATGGTATTCGAAGCCAATGGCATGACTAAACTAATGCCAGCTGTCTGCAAAGTGTCATTGGTTTAAACTACGCTCAAAGATGAGGTTATTGATTAGCACTGTCTTAACCAGAGTATCTTTATACGCCAGCTTTGTACAGGGAAAATAGGGTTAATATCAGCAACTTGCTACAGACTACTTAAGGAGTAGCTGGCTGACACTACACTACGATCAAAACAATCGAACACAACTGGTCACTAAAAATGATTCATATCACAAAATAGATAAGACTCAAGGACTTATCGCATACTATTTATACAAAAGACCAAATCCCTACCTATTTCCTCTGCTTTCATTTCACGTAACTTGTCCACTGTTAGATTGAACGACTCCAGTTTCTGAAGTACCTCGGCATTAATCGACGGGATTTGCCTGAGGGGGTGCTCCCATCCCCACAAGCGTTTGTCAATTGTTTTACTCAGCTGAAGCAAGCGGCTGGTCATCAGTGGCCAGTGTTTGTGGAGAGCGATTTCGAACAATGCGCGGAATATACGCGCAGCATTCTGAAAGGATTATCTGGTGGTGATTATAATGATTATAATGATAAGCATAGAAATACCAAGACACGATGGCAGTGACATGGCGGCAAAATGACAAGAGGCCAAAGAAGCCTCAAGACACTCAGCTGTCTATGTAAAATGGAAAGAATAAAAATCAACAAGAGAAACAGAAACAAAGAAAGAAAAAAAGTTGAATAGAGGAAAAACTGAGATGCGTGAATATAAATGTAAACTTAAGGAAAACAACTGTCACAAAATAAATAAAAACCAAAATTAAAAGACCAAAAAATGTAAAAGAGGTCTCAAGACGAAAAAGAATAAAAAACAAGAAAGGCGAAAAAGAAAAAAAGTCCAATAAAAGAAGCACTTGAGATGCAAGAATAAAATGAAAACTTTAAAAAACTGTCGCGAAATTAATAGAAAAAAACTAAACAAGAACACAAATAGGCCTCAAGACGATCACCTGAAAAAAAGAGAGAAAAAAAGAGAAGACAAAACAAGAGGCCAAGGAGGCTATCTTGATATTAAAATGAGAAGATGACAAGGAGACTGCCTGACATCAAAAAAGAGGCCAAATAGACCTGAAAATACCCATTATGACACTGAAATAAGAAAATACAGATGTGAGGAAAAACCTAGGCAAAAATAACATCTAATTTCCAAAATAGAAATGCCCTAAACAAATCTGAATGAGACCTACACACACAATATCTGCCAAATAGCTTTGCACTAAGCCGACATGGAGATATTGATTTTCAAATAAAAAAGTCAATAGAAATTACCCCCCTTTGTTACCATGATGAAATGCTTAACAAATCTGAAAGATACTAACCCTAGGATAATATCTGGCAGTAAAAGCAGACCCCTGCGATAAGCCGTTCTTGAGGAGTTTTTATTTTAAAAAATGAACATCGGCAGAAGTTACCTCCCTTAGCTGTGAAGACAATACCATGAACAAATCTAGAGACCATCCCAAGCACAATATCTTCCAAATAGCAGACCTCTGCGATAAGCGGTTCTTGAAAAGATTATTTTGAGAAAAAAATACGAACATTGGCAGAAGTTACTTCCCTTAGCTGCGATGACGATACCATGAAAAAATCTATAAGACACCAACCCTAGGACAATATCTGCCAAATGGCAGAACTCTGCGATAAGTGGTTTTTGTGAGGATTTTCTAAGAAAATTATAATATCGGATGGATGGACGAACGGACGACGTACAAACTCCGATCAGAAAAGCTCACTGAGCTTATGCTCGTTCTGAATCATAATATGCTTAACAAATATATAAGAGACCAACCCAAGGATAATATCTGCCAAATTGCAGTGCTCTGCAACAAGCGGTTCTGAGAAGATTTTTCAAGTAAAAACACAAACAATATATAGTTTACACTTTACCTGAGCAACATAAGCCATGTCTGAAACGAGTGAAAACGCATTAATGGCATGACGTGAGAGGTACGACTGGAGCAGAACGTTGACCTTGCCGTTACAGTTCTCTACGCCACCTTTCACCGGCAGGTGGCAAGTCTCCTCGAGATGGTACGTGAGTTCATCCATCTCCTCCTCTCTCACCTGAACCGATCCACGCAGTCAATCAAGAAAATGTAAACATGCGACATCATGACATTTTTATATAAAATTTCAAAGCCACTAACATTCCGCCAAGTGACCCTTCACAAGGAAGCGGACGCAAGCAATCTATCAAGTTTTTACATTGTCAATACAGAATTAACTGCGTTGCCACTAAAAAAAATTTCCCTTTCACTTGTACTTCTTTATGGTTAACATCACCAACCAGGAAAAATGGAAACCGGATAGTCAAGTGGACGGAGCACAAGATTCGTAATTGAGAGGGTTTAAATCTGCCCGCAATACTGTGATGATCCTCAGCAATTCATTGATTCTTATTGCTAGAGTTTCGTCCCTTTATTTCCATTGCTGGAGTATCGTCCCTTTATTCCCATTGCTGGAGTATCGTCCCTTTATTCCCATTGCTGGAGTATCGTCCCTTTATTCCCATTGCTAGAGTATCGTCCCTTTATTCCCATTGCTGGAGTATCGTCCCTTTATTCCCATTGCTAGAGTATCGTCCCTTAAATGGCTAATCGCTCGACATTCTCCTTCATGGGTGATACGCGAGTGTCGAAGAAATTGTATCTGAGCTGAATATCTACCAAGGTTCACGCGTCAATGGCATCTGAAAGCCTATATTGTCTGATGCCTGCAGTCTACAAATATTGCACGATTCTTTTAAATTTTAAGTTTAAAGATACCTTGCAATGAAAAAAATGCAATTAGTATTGCTGCAGATTCAAACTGTCTGCTTTCAAGTTCATGTCAGGTGATAAATTTAATGATAAAAAAACACAAATAATTAATCAACACATCCGCTAAAAGAAACTGGCCAACTGAAAAACTATTTGCATCGCGCAAGAACGCCAGAGTGATTAATTTTGACCAATCATGAAGAAGCATGCCTTTTTCCACTGTAGCTATTCTGCTTTTTACTGAATAAAGTCCAAACTAGCATTTCATTATTGTAGACGTACTTTGATCTGCTCAAACTCAGTTGCCATGGCAACCACATCGAACACATGCGCATCGCTCATGACCTGTGTGAATTGCTCATTGAATACCTGAAATAAATGAAGAGCATTTATTGAACGGCCGATTTCGTGGGATTGTGGGACGCATTTGCGGAAATCTGATGACTTTTGTATGCTTAGATATGTATACTGTACCAGAGCACAGACATGAGAAGAAACTGCGACGTAAAGCGCCACTTTATTACCAATGGCTGCAAACTTACGACATAGATCGTCTCAAATTACGAAATTTTACAATGACCCGTTTCTGTATAAATCTTTCTCAGTATCCGAGCATCCAAGCATGTAAATCTTGCACTTCAGTAATCAGAAGGGCTGAATCCACACAATTTTTTGTGTGCCTCCCACTATGAAAATAATCAGAATTACCGCGTAATAGCAGGACAAAAGCCTATATCTCTCTTGTTATTTATAGAACAACTATAGCTACACCCATTGGTGATTCAGAGTTTTTACTCCTGTAACGTGCATTTTCTGATAGGCTAATAAATACACTATATACACAATCTAAATATTTCATCCTATTTCAGGGCCCAGGTTAGCATATCCAAATACCCAATTTTTCAATCTTCAGATATTGAGATCAAAGTTTTGACAATAATGAGATCATGCAAGATCTTGATTAAAATTCGTCATTATTGGGGGTTTCTTAACACTAACATGTGGATGTAAGTTCAGTGACTAGAATAAGAAGTGGATAAACGTCTAGACAGTTCTCACTTATTGCAAGGGGAAAGTCTTAGTGAGGTGTGTCAGAAGTGTGATCTTATATGGCAGCGGAACATGGGCAGTGAGGCTTGAGGATACGCATATAATTGAACGCAACGACATGAGAATGGTGCTTCAGTGGAGTTTAAAGATCATCTGGGTTTGATTTCTATTGGTGATTGTGTACAGAAAAGACTAGGGTGGTTTGGCAAGTTGAGAGAATGGACGAAATCTGGCTACTATACAGCTATAGAAAATATTGCTTATGACTATGATGATGATGATGATGACTAGCAACAGTCCTACGCTAATTTGACAACATTGTCTAGATTGGCATTTTTAAGTTGCTCTTTGCCCATAAACCAAAAATATAATATATTACTGAGGGTGGTCATTAACTTATCATGTACTTTATTTCAAACTCACGAAAGAATATTCCGATTACAAGATTATGATGCAATTAACCTCATGATGTTTGTAACATCTTAGTTCTAGTCCAGAGCAAATTGCAATAATAGAATGCGGAATCCAATCTAAAAATATTTCTGGTCATGTACAGCCGACTAAAGTATTTAATAATCATGCAAACATTTCTCAGCTCTGGCCTGTCTCCTCAGACTCCCCACAGAATTACGGACAGCTAGCCTGTTGATCATACTGATTAGTTACGAGAGTTTTTAAACCTCACTGAGACAAGTACAAATGCATGAAATACAATAATCCTCGCCAGAGATAACTAAGCGCATTAGACATATTTGCCACGTTGTACTCCATTGTTATTGCTGGCTAACTTGCTTTCAATGTTCATTAAGTCGAAAAATGGCAGCAAAAAATATTAAGAAATATTATGATATTATGAATATTATGATTATGACAACCACTGATCTACATGGTTATCACATGTTTCTACTTTCGTTTTCGACAATAACATGTGAGAAAATGTCATTGACAGATGTCAGATTTAAATGATATCATAAATTCATTATTAATGTAATTACAGAAGTTTTTGTAATTTAATCGAAATGAACTATTAATTAATCGTTAATTCTCCAAAAGTTAACGACTGAAAAGAAATTAATCGTTACCAGCCCTAATTTTAATATAAACTGTTACAATTTCTATACTAATTAGAATGTAAAATATATTCTTGGCCAGCAGAAAGATGAGTTTCTGATCCGCTGCATAAGTAGACCTGCCTGTACTACCAACTGATGCAAATAGCAACATACCTGCATAAGTAGACCTGCCTGTACTACCAACTGATGCAAATAGCAACATAACTGCATAAGTAGACCTGCCTGTACTACCAACTGATGCAAATAGCAAAGATGGCGGTGGGCAGAGAGTTGCGCTCGAGATATTGACACAGGATCTCAAGATTTCGATATCGTTGATATTAGCCGATATCCCGAGACCTCGATTTTTGAGATATTAAATACACTAGCGCATGTATTCACCTCAATAGTGTCGCACTTGATGTAGTAATGGCTGGCAGTTCGACCCATATCTGTGGCATGCAGGTAGCCATTCACGTCGTCGTAACGTATCATCATAGCTTTGTCCAATCGCCTCGCAGCATTCACGATCAGTGCCTCTCTGTGATTAGTTAAAAGTGGGTCCTCCTGTAATGATAAGAAATGCGTGAATTTTCAAACATACGCACACAAGACAACTAAAAAATCTCGCAGATATCTATATATATACGAAGGGGTCAGGATGAAAAGATTATTGTGCCAAAACCCAGGCAGGAGCCCCCTTGCGCAGGTGGTTCACATTGGGTGCACCTTACTTATGTTGATAACCGTACATGTAATTATGGTGAGATTAATTAGAGAAAATTGACATGGCTGACGATAGCACTAGTGATAAGCATAACTTGATAGTTCACAATAGTTGAAATAGCTCAAGAAAACTTCTTATGACTTAAAAGCAAATAATGAAAATATAAAAATAAGGAGGAATATTTATGCTAATTTTTCGCAAAAAAAAATTATACATGAAAATAGACACATGCAATCCATACAGATTATAATTGTGGAATATAATACAAATACTAGAGTTTATGCCTTATTGCTTAGGTATTATCAGTGGTAATGAGAGGATGAATTGCGTGAGAATGGGTGATCATCGCCAGAAGTTACCTTCCCTAGGTTCAATGACAATTTTTCATGAACAAATCTAAAGGAGACCAACCCAAGGATAAATTTGCCAAATAGCAGGCCTATACGATAAGCGCTTCTTGAGAAGATTTTATGGAAAAAAATACAACTATCGACAGAAGTTACTTCCCCTAGCTGCAATGAGGATACCATGAACAAATCCAGAAGAGACCAAGCCTAGGACAATATCTGCCAAATGGCAGACCTCTGCAATAAGTTAACATCGGATGGATGGACGGACGAACTCCAATCAGAAATACTCACCGAACATGAGGTATTGAGCTCAAAATGTAAACACAATTGTGGCTGATCTCAAAATGTGTTATTGCATGCTTGTTGTTCCCTCATATCGTGTGGGAACAAGATAGCCCAGTACCGGTGAAATTTCTTGGTGGCAACGCAAATTAATATACACTGGGAAAGTAAATTTGTGAATGGCTTACTGGTGGATATTATAGAGCTGCCAACCCCCATGTGAGTCCTCGCAAACTGTCATTTACCAAGCTGTGCAAGTGGCATTAATGTTCGGGATGGCAATGTCCAATTCACTTTTTTCACATTTCACTTGAATTGAAGTAAATATTGTATTTGTTGTAAATAAGGTTTATCAGCCATTTATATCGCTTGATTCTACTCGAATGAAATCAGTAGATCACTAGCGCTCCAAATGCTTGCAGAATGGTGCTTACCTCTCCAATATCTGATTATCTCATCATAAAAAATCATTAACTCTCACACAAATAGCTATGTGACAAATGCAGGATGTCTGAAGGAGTTTGGAACAGGTGGCGTTAATGAACTTAGGTCAACTGTTTTACCTAAATCAGCAGCAGTTTTCACCACACTGTTTACTCAACATTATAAAGATAATTCAGTAGGGATGCCGGCTTTGTTAAAAAAAACTAGTGGTGTGATTGGATAATTAGACTCACCTGTAACATGTCGTACATGATGCCATAAACCAGGGGATTACGGTTCATCCGCACAAATAGGTAAGTATAACTGAGCCACTGGACAGCTTCTGTCACGTTGGTTACTGTCCCCAGGCCAATCTGGAATCATAAACCACCAAAACAACGATGAGGCAGGCATGCTACACAGCTCCACCAATGGGTAGGTGTCAGCACCAGGGGTGCAGTGGTAACAACTGCAACCTTTCTTATGAGGAGTTGCAAGTTGAATGGATTTTTTTAGGCGTTTCACCATATGAAAAGAGCAACGCTTTTCTGTTTGACTATCGAGCAGGATTTGTATTGAAGTGGAGGGTTACCGTAGATTGAAAGAGTAAAGCAGAACATTTATAGTTCACAAATATCAGCCACTAAAGGCCCACCCAGTCAGTTCACAATGAATGTTATGGCAGGTATTCATTGCAGATACAATACCCCGGACGATCGTATATCACCCATGTAAGGAGATATCAAGATTTCAATTTAGAAATGGGTTCTGGTTTTGAGTCCAACATCCTTATCACTAGAATATCTGCTTACTAAAGTTTCCCCTTTACTAAAGTTGTACTGAAGCAACATAGTCAGAGTAAGTAACGCTAAGTACCAGCAACAGAGTAGCAGTAAAACATTTGTTCCCCTTTTTTGCATGTAATCACATCGCGTTCAGCTCACCTCAGCGTTGAGATTATCAGCGAGGCTGGCCACAAACCGACTCTCGATGGGGTTTTGTCGCGTCATCAGGGCAAGATAATGCGACAGCTTGTCATATGATGTTATTATCGTGCCATGCCCGAAAGTGTCATACTGCGGTCTGCCCGCGCGCCCAAATATTTGCATCACATCCAGGATGCTCAAATCGATAAACATGCCGTGTTTTGCGTCGTAGATCTGAGTGCCCTGAAACATGAATATACAACTATGTAAGCATGTATGCACAAATAAGATTTTTTCAATAAAAAATACGAACATCGACAGAAGTTACACCCTCTAGCTGCGATAACGATACCATGAACAAATCTAGAAGATACCAATCCAAGGACAATATCTTCCAAATGGCAGACCTCTGCGACAAGCGGTTCTTTCTAGATTTTTCTAAGAAAACGTTAATGTCGGATGGATGGACGGACTGACAAATGGACAGACGATGGACAAACACTCCGATCAGTAAAGCTCACCGAGCATATGCTCAGGTGAGCTAAAAATTAGATAGAAATTACCCCCTCCCCCCCTTTGATCCCATGACATGCTCCCCGAGATGCTGAACAAATCTGAAAGATACTAACCCAAGAATAATATCTGCCGAATGGCAGACCTCCGCAATGAATAAAAAAAGATTTTTTAAGTAAAAATACAAACATCGGCAGAAGTCACCCCCTAGCTGCGATACCCATGAAAAAATCTATAAGAGACCAACCCAAGGACAACATCTTCCAAGTGGCAGACCTCTGCGATGAGCGGTTCTTGATAAGATTTTCTAAGAAAATGTTAACATCGGACAGATGGACGACGGACAAACTCCAATCAGAAGAGTTCATCGAGCATAAGCTGAGGTGAGCTAAAACTTCTCAGATGCAATTTAGGATCTAGGAACTGGGTCGGTCGCCTCAGAAAATAACCGACCTTAATAATGACAGCATGAGCGGGCAGGTTGACTCCCCAAGCCAATGTAGATGTACAGACAAGGACTTTAATGAGTCCTGCCGAGAAATATTTCTCCACCAAGTTACGGTCATGCCGTAACATCCCTGCGTGGTGAATGGCGAAACCATCCTGGAAGAGTTCCCTGAGTTCTTTGTTCCGAGAATTCATCATCTGAAAACATTTGGTATTATTTATTTTATTTATTTATAGGCTGACTACCAACATAATCGGTGTATAGGCCAATGTTATTTATGACCCTTTACAAAGCTCGCCTATGTGGTTAACACGACAATTTGATTAGCCTCACTTATAAGGGGTGGGGGGAAAACACCTAATGTGAAAAACCAACCGAGTCTGGGCGACCTTTTTCCATTCACGCCACTGGTTCCAGATGTCCACATACAAGCTACATATGTCGCACAGTCCGCTAAGTCTATGGAAGGTCAATGGTTATTTACAATAAGATGATGACAGCGGAGAGGTAAGCGACACAAGAGATCATATATAGAACATCTGAAGCACAGCAAACGTCAGAGGGAAAAACCCCTGACAGAACCGCACTGTAAGGGCTACCCAGAACCCCATGGGCAATGGGGTTTAAGGCACTTTCAGCCCAAAAAACGCCACAGTTAGTATACTGGTTAAAGCAGGATTTGAACCAGAGACCCCTGGATTTAAAGTCAAGCGCTCTAACCACTACACCAGCTGCCCGCAAACATTTGGTAGTGAACATCCAAATGAAGTACAAAAGTACTAGAAGAGAAAAACACAAAAAAAATCTTGAACCTATGCTTGGTCTGTGCATTTCTTTACAGTCACTAAGACAACCACAATGGCTACCACTATTAGAGCTAGAAGAATAATTAATTATTTAATTAATGTATCTGATGACCGAAAGAGTTACATAATTGCCTAATAATGAATTGCGCCAAATGAAATTTGTGTTGTGTAACAATAAGCTTATATGAACCGGTTGTCTAAGCCAACATTGGCCCTTTACAAAATCGTCAATAAGTATGATAATGTAGTATAGCATAGTGATTCACAATGGCGTTTTTCAATGTTTTTTCCTTTAGCCTTATTTATGATGGTAGATCACAGTGAGTTGACCTTTGTCTTGTCACACCATTGGTTACAAAAGCTGAAAGGCAACCTACATATGTTGTGCACAATCCTTTTACAAATGATGCAACAGTAGTGCCAAGAAAATCTTAGACATATGAGACCCACCATATCAAAATGAGTCTTAAGTCGGGCTTTCTATAGTGGGTAAATAGCGTTATAAAGTCAAAAAATATAAATTTTTCAATTTTGGGTATTTAATATTTTCGGATATTATGGATGTTATTCTATCTATAAAAATAATAATATACAGTATTATTAACACAAAAATTGTATTTTGAATCATTTAAACTCACATATAGTATTCTTTCTTATGTAAATTTTTGTTGCAAACAAAAGAAATACACTCGACTTAATGGTGGATATTTTCTGTGATATTGATTTAACATGATAGAATATTTAATATTTAATAACTTTTCCATTG
>WURV02180255.1:0-13349 GCA_011762755.2 Epimenia babai
AAATAAAATTCACACCACAGTAGCAATAAAATAACCGATGGATACAATATAAAAAATTCTTCGTTAGGGAGCTCCTGGGCGGTGTCCACCTTTTTGAAACGGTTGTTCTTCCACACGCGCCAGATCCAGTCTGCCTCGACATGTTCGGTGATGACCTTGACGCGATCCTTCAGCGGCATGTCATCCGGCAGTTCAGGAAGCCCGGCCAGCCCCTCACCAGCCTCGACCTCCGACGGTTTTACGTCCGACGGGATGCAATCCATCGTGAACACCTTGCGATCGCGGTGGAGCGTGACGATGCGCGACACGATGTTTTGCAACTGGCGCACGTTGCCGGGCCAGTCGTACCGCATCAGCGTGTCGTAGACCTCGGGCGCCACGGGGCGAACTGCCATCCCGTTCTTCTCGAATAGCTGATGGAAGAACGCCTCCGCCAGTTCCGGAATGTCGTCGCGGCGATCACGCAGCTCCGGCAGTTCGATCTTGAGCACGTTGATCCGGTAGTAGAGGTCCTCGCGGAACGTCTTCTCCTTGACCATCTGCTCCAGGTCGCGGTTGGTGGCGGCAATGATGCGCACGTCCACCTCACGGGTCTTCGAGTCACCGACGCGGCGTACCACGTTGTCGTTCAGCACGCGGAGGAACTTGGCCTGGATATCGAGCGGCAACTCGCCAACCTCGTCCAGGAACAGCGTGCCGCCGTGGGCGGCTTCAAAATGCCCCTTCTTGTCGGTCGCGCCGGTGAATGCCCCCTTCACACTTCCGAAGAACGTGGTCTCGATCAACGTGTCGGGCACACCGGCGCAGTTCTCCACAACCAGCGGCTTCTCCTTGCGCGGGCCGTTGCGGTGAAGCGCACGGGCGATCAACTCCTTGCCGGTACCGTTGCTGCCGATGATCAGCACCGGCATGTCGTTGTCGGTGGCCTTGTCCATGTACTCAAACACACGACGCATCGGCGGGCTGTTGCCGATGATTTCGTCGTAGTTGAACTTCGGCTTGTAGCCCCCGCGTTCGCGACGCTTGCCGTCACCGCCAGGCGACAGGCGCGCCTTGACGTTGGCCAGCTCCACCTCGCGGGCCTCGAGCTTGTGCTCGAGCAGTTCGTTCAACTCGTTGAGCTGTTCGTGTGCGTCTTGCAGCTCGTCCAGCGTCTCGGCCAGTTCGGTGGCCTGCCGCGCGTTCTCGATGGCGATGGCGGCCTGGTCGGCGATGGACTCCAGCCACAGCAGGTCACGCTCGGAGAACACGCCGGTCTCGAACCGGTTGTCGATGTAGAGCACGCCGATGATGCGGTCTTTCACGCGCAGCGGCACGCAGAGCACGGAAAGCAACCGTTGCTGCAGCACGCTCTCCGACTCGTTGAAGCGCTCTTCCTCATGCGCATTGGTCGACAGCAGAGGCCGGCCGTTGGCGATCACCTCGTTGACGATGCCGCGCGAGAATTTGTCATCCGCGTTGGCGATCGGTTCGCGATCGAAGTTGCGGGCGCGCTCCACGCGTGGGTCTGGCGGCCCGTCGGCGGTGTCTTCATCCCCATCGTCGTCGTCGGCGAGAATGAGGAAGCCGCGCTCGGCGTTCGTGAAATCAATCGTTTCGTCAAGAATGTTGTCGAGCAGCGTGTCGAGGTTGAGGTCGGAGTTGATCGCCTTGTTGATGTCCAGCACCGCCGCCATCAACTCGCGGTCTTCGATCAGCGCCTGGATGCGGACATCGACGGCGCCCTCGGCCATGAACTCCTCGAAGATCCGCTCCACCTCCACGAGGCCTTCTTCCTCGTGTGCCTCGATCAACGTGTTCATCATCCGACGGATCGCAACCGACAGCTCGGCGCGGTCCATCGGGTCGATATCGGCAGGAATCGTGCCGGACGCGGTGCGATCTGCTTCGTCCACCTCGTCGTGACTCGATGAGGCAGGCGATGGCAACTTCTGGGTGTCTTCGCCGATGGCGTTGTCGCCGGGCCTGCGGGTGTCGTCATCGTGGTCGCTGTCACTGCGGTTGCCGTTGGCACCTTGTGCAGAGTCTGAACGGCCCGGTGGCCGCAGGTTGCCGCTACCACGCATCCGTCGGCTGCCAGCGGATCGACGGCCGAGCCCCCGTCCGCGCCGGCGCCGACGACGACTGCGCAGGAGGTCGCCACCATCGGGCTGGTACTTGATCACGGCCGCCCCGATTTCGATCAAGTCGCCGGCTTCCAGGATGTGGTGGTCGATCCGGTCGCCGTTGACGATCGTCCCGTTGGCACTCTTGAGATCGACGATCTTGTAGCCGCTGCCCGCATCGCACTCTTCAATACGGCAGTGTTGCCGGCTGGCCTTGGTGTCCAGCAGCTGGATCGTGCAGGAATGATGACGGCCGATGATCGTTGCGGGCTCTTTGAGCTCGAATATCTCGGTCTTACCGTCCTGCTGGATCGTCAGATGCGCCATTCTCGGGACTGTCTGGCGGGCGGGCGAGCGGGGGGTGTGTGGGTGACCGGCAGGCGGAGCCCGGCGGACGCGGTAGTCTACCGTACGCATGGCCCTCTGGGGAGGGAGACGCACCGGGCGCCCGTCGGTTCGGCACAAACTCGCCCTCCGCGACAACGGGCGACCGCTCGTAACCAGACGGACGGCGGCTACTCCCCGAGCGAGTCCCAGTCGATGCCGAACTCGGCGTCGCGCAACAGATCCGCTTCGGAGCGCGATTCAATCTGCGGGCGCTCGTCTTCCGCATCGGCCGTGCGGGCCAACTCATCGGGCGTCGGGCGACGCTTGCTGATCGGTCGCTCGCGACGGATACCGAGCGTAAGCGCGCGCTCGAAGCGGGGATCGCCGTAGAGCGAATCGAACGAGGGCTCGGAATGCACTTCGTCGGCCAGCGATGGGTCGAGCGAGATCGCGCGCTGCAATTGCTCACAGGCTTCCGCCACTCGTTCCATGCGCGCTTCCGCCGCGGCCCGCAGGAAGCAGAACTCGGAGCGGCCAACCCACGATTCGCCACGATGACGACCGAGCAGGTCCAGTGCGTCCCGGGCCCGGCCCTCCTGCAGGGCGCGCGCCGCACGGGCGAAGGTAGACGCCATGCGGAAGTCCCGCCGGGCCTGTAGAGCCTCGCGTTCTTGTCCGACTGCGCGTGCCAGCCAGACTTTGAGTGCAGCGGCGTGCACGTATAGCGGCTCGGTCGCGAGAATTTCATCAACCGCCTCGAGCGCGAGGAACAGGTCGTCCTGGCGCCACGCGATGCGTGCCTGCAGCAGCAGGGCGTCGAGGAACGTCACGTCGCGACGCGGCGAGCGAATGATCACGCGATCGAGGTATTCGCGAGCCCGGCTGTCGTTGCCACGGCGGAACTCCAGGTTGGCGCGTGTCAGCAGCTGCTCGCGCGACTGGCGCGGAATGTCGGCGGCGGCAGCCGCGAGGTGCTGATCGGCGTCATCGAGCCGGCCCTGGCGAATCGCGATTCCCGCGAGAGTCGTGCGCACATCAACGGCCAGTCCGGGGTCGTCATCCGAAGCGGCTTCTTTCAGTGCCTCGTCCAGCGACTCCCGCGATTCCGGCAGCCTGCCGAGCGCCAGTTGCGCCTGACCGAGCAACAACAGCACCTCACCACGATGGACCTTCGGCTCGTCCGAATCGTCGGGGGCAACGGCCGCCGTGTTCATGCTACGGGGCATGCGACGGGTATCCGCTGCCGCCCCTTCGGCGCCATCAAGTTTCTCCTGGTCGGCCGCTTCGAGCGCCAGCCCGAGGTGTTCGACCGCTGCCAGCGGTTGCCCGAGGGCCAGGCGAATGCGCCCGTAGACCCAATGCAACGGACCTTCCAGGCGGTCGCGACGGCGGATCGAGGAGAGGAAGCCGTCGTAGAGGCGAAGGTGCTTCAGCGCCTGCACCGGATCGCCGGTCTCGTCGTACAGGCGGGCGAGCGGTTCGTGGCACCAGCGGTGCTCGGACGAAGATGCGAGGATTCCTTCGTAGCAACGGATGGCACCCTCGAGATCGTTGAGCGCTTCACTCTCCAGCAGAATGGCCTTCTCCCAGAGCAACTCCACCCACGACGGCAACAGGGCCAGCGCGCGGTCATAGAACGCCACGGAGGTAGCCGGATCGCCGGTTTCGCCCGCGCAGATCGCGCGCATCACCCAGGCGAACGCATCGTCTGGCACGCGTTGGGTATGGGCTTCCAGCACGACCGAGGCGCGCAGGAATTCCTGCTCGCGCACGAGGTGCAGGGCGCGCATCAGGCCGTAGTCGGTGCTGGTCGGGTTGGATGTCAGCAGCGCCTGGTAGCCCCGCACCGCATGGCGATGCCGCGCGGCCGAATCCTCGAACCAGTGCTGGTGGTCATCCACGTTGACCAGGTCCGGCGCCAGGTCAATCAGCGTGCGCAGGCTGGCCGCCGCACCGATGAAGTCACCCTCGGCTTCCGCCGCCAGCGCGCGACGGTTGAGGATGTCACCGGCGACGAGAATCGCCTCGGTGTGGCCGGGGTCGAGTTCCAGAACGGCTTCCACCTGATGCAGCGCATCGTCGAAGTGTTCGAGTGCGAGCTGGTTGTCGGCAATTTTCAGGCGCGCGTCGATGTCGGTCGCGTCGATGCGGACTGCCTCGGTGAAATCATGCGCGGCGCCTTCGTGGTCGCCCATCTCCTCGTGCGTGAGCCCGCGGTTGAACCAGGCCACTTCGTGGTCGGGGTTCTCCTTGATCGCGCGGGTCAGGTGCTCCAGCGAGCCTTGCAGGTCCTGCAGTTCACGTAGCAGGTTGCCGTAGTCGTTGAGCAGCGCGGGGTCGTTCGGTTCGGCTTCGAGACCGGCCTCGTACGCTTCTTTCGCCCGCTGCAGGTCATCGTCGGAACGCGGCGCAGCGCGCAGCAGGTCACCGAGTTCGGCAACTGCCGAGACGTAGCCCGGGCGCATCTTGACCACCTTTTCCAGACGGGCTCGCGATCCTTCCAGGTCTCCGTGAGCGCGATCGATCCGGGCCAGCCAGTATTCGACCTCGTGCTCACGATCGGCCATGCCGTCGCCGACGCTGTGCTCGCGGGCAGTTTCGAGCGCTTCCGTGGCCCGGTCGAGTTCGCCGAGTTCCACCAGCGCCATGCCGCGGTTGATGTGAGCGTCGACGTTGAGCGGATCGAACTCCAGGACGCGATTGAAGCTGGCCAGCGCCGGGCGGAACCGCTTCAGGATGTGCTGCGCACGGCCACGCCAGAGCTGGATGTCGGCGCTCACCGGGTTGAGCTGCGACGCTCGGGCGAGCCAGCCCAGCGCATCCTCCGGCAGCTTCATCTCGAACAGGATCTGGCCCTTGATCATGCAGACGTCCGCATCGACATGCATCAACTCCAGGGCGCGATCAATGTGATCCAGCGCCTCGGCCAGCTTGCCCTGTTCGAACAGCTCGACTCCCTTGTGGAAGTGTTCCGAGCCGGTCACGGGCCCGATCTGATCATCGGGATCGCGCGGAATACTGTCGTCGGTCACCGCTACCTCGTGCTGAACCCTGCGATGCGATCCGTCAATCGGGTTCGGCCTCGCATCGCCGATGGCCGCGTCACACCCGGAAACAGAGACGTTTCACCGGGTTCGCAGCCAGTCGCGGCAGTGTACCCCTGCCCCCCTACCCCGTCAATGTCAGCCGGCAACGTCGCACGCGATGGGTGTCGTACGTCGGGTAATTGATCTCCGTACCCGATGGAAGGCAGCCCGGTATGATGGGTCGCATACGACGGCGCTCGGCTTGGACCGGCGATGTTGCGACGCAAGCCACGCATGGACAAACGCCGGGTCGCGCATCTCCATCGCTGGGTGCGCGATGGCTGGTGCACACACAGCCACGTAGGGCTCCGGGAAGCGGTCCCGGGTGCGATTGTTCTCGGCACGATGACGATCGTCACGCGGACGATGTGGACCGTCCACCCCGTCCTCTACGTGCTCGCCACTCTGTTGGGCGGCGCGATTCTGTTTCTGTCGGCTCGGGCGTCGAGTCGCTTGATGGTTGACGCGTTATTGGGGACCGGCGACTGGTGTGTCCGGCGTTTCAGCCGGCCGACCTGGTGGATGCTCTGCCTGTGGGCACCACTGGTGGTGCTCACAGCGTCCAATCCGACACTGACACCCCCGACGCCGACTGACCTGGTGCACCTCTTGCTTCCTCTGGTCATGGTCGGCACGGCGGGTGCACGGCGCAGAAGCGACGTGACCGAAGCTCTCGGGCTGCCCCACGGAGTCCGGCCGTGGAAGGCCGACCACGAGAACGCCAGCCGATCGTCGCCCGACTACAGTCCCATTTCCCTGAACTACGAGACCACGGCACACCCGTCGAATGGGGGATGGTCTTGATCGTGGCCGGGAGTTTCCTGGCCGTATACATGCTCGCGCCGGCATCGGCGTTCCGCGCCGGGCGGCTTGATTGGTCGGTGTTCCGATACTGGCTTGTCGGGGCACTCGCGTTTGGTGGACTCTGCTCGCTCCACTTGTTCCGCAAAGGCTACGCCTTTGAAACGATGAAGTTGTACGCACCGCTCCCGCCTGTCCACGACTTCGCGACGCCGATCGAAGCGGATCCGGAACACCGGATCGCGCCTGTCGAGGTCGCGCCATCACCAACCGGGAGTGAGTCAGCGCGTGCCACCGGCGGCGTTGCGTTCAGCACGGGTCCGGGCGAGGACGCCGCCGAGATACATGGGGGTCAGGGTCTCGGCCCACTGCTCCTCGGGGAGGGTGGCGGAGAGCCGCAGGCCGGCGGCGAGCAAGTGAGACGGGGTCGGCCACAAGGGCGCGTTGACAACGGTGCGTAGGCGGCCATCGGTTACGGCTGCCTGCACGGTGGACTCCGCCTGGGCACCGGCGCCGACGACCATCAGGCCTTGCCACTCGTCGGGAATACGTTCCCGCACATCCACCACGCGGGCATCCCCGTTTGCCTGCGGAGCTTTACCATCAGGCGACACGGAATAAACCTGTGCGTAGACGTGCCCTGCTCGGCACGGCAACAACACCAGCAATTGCGTGCGGAATCCGATCGCGAACACCGCACCGGCCAGCGCATCGAGTGAACTCACGCCGAGCAACCCGGCTCTGGTCTGCCACGCGATCATGCGGGCAGCCGCGAGCCCGATGCGCACGCCGGTGTGGGACCCCGGACCACGATCGACCACCACCATCTGCACGACGTGCGGCTCGGGAAGCAGCGTGCGCAACATTGGCACCAGTTGCTGCGCGTGCTGGTTCGATTTGTCGAAGCTCACCACTGACGGCTCGCCGCCGGGCGGTTGCACCAGCACGCCGCCAAGCGGATCAGCGGTTTCAATGGCAACGACGTGGCGGACGGTAACGGCGTCAGGCATGACAGGATCTGGCGGAACCGGCTCGATGGGCGCATTCTGTCAGCATGGCCGCAGATGGAAACCACGAATCAGTCCGCGACACGCTGGCCCGCCTGTGGGACGTGCGTTGGACCCCCTTGCCGTTGCCGCCTGGGCTCGACTCCCGTGAGGTGGCGCGCCGGCAGCAGAAGGTGATCTGGCGGCACGCGCCCCTGTGGGAGTGGTCGCGGGCGTTCCGCTACGCTGCCGGGTGGTGGGCGCTCTGCGGCCTTCGTCACCTGATGCGGGTGGATCGCGGATTGCCGCGACCGGTGATGGTGGCCATCGCCGATCTGGTGGCGCGCTTGCCGCTGCGTCGTCGGGTGGTGCAGGAGAATCTCGCGCGCGCCTTTCCGTCGGCGACAGCTGGAGAACGGGACGGCATCCGCCGCCGCTTCCTGCAAACCGCGATCGCCTCGTTGGTCGAGGTTGCCCGCATGGACTGTCAGTCTCCCGCCGAGGTAATGGACCGCGTGCCGATGGTCGGCGACGACACGCTGCGCGCCGCACACGCAGCCGGGCCGGTGATTGTGCTGTCGGCCCACTACGGGGCATTCCCGCTGGTGCTCGCCCGGCTCGGAGCGGCGGGCTATCCCGTGGCGGTCGTCGTGCGGCGCCAGAAAGACCCGATCTTCGACCAATGGTGGAAATCGATCCGGGATAGATTCGGCGTGCTCGGCATTCCGGACCTGCCAGCGGGTGACAGCCTGCGACTGTCGATCGCCCATCTCCGTGCCGGCGGTGTACTCATCATGGCCGCGGATCAGCGGGCTCCGGGTGACGACCCGCTGGTGCCATTCTTCGGGCACGACTGCCACACCCGGTTGCTGCCAGCACGGTTGGCGCGCAGGACGGGCGCCCGAATGGTGCCGGCATTCATCGACCCGCCGATGGAGCGCGGAGATGGCCGCCAGACCCTTCGCGTGTTGGAGACGCTCTCGCCGGGGACCGATGACCGGGAAACAATGCTCGGGTGGCATGCGGTGCTCGAGTCACGCATCCGTGCATGCCCGCACGCGTTCTGGTGGTTCCACAATCGCTGGCGCCGCTACGACACCGGACCAGCAGGATCGGCCCCGGCCCCGATCAGCGGGTGACCCAGCGGTCAGTGAGGTCGGCCTGGAGCTTCTCCGTGCCTTCAGCGGTGATGCCGGCGCAGCCGCGCAGGTCAATCAGCTTGAGCTTGGGCAGGGGGGAGATGTGCTCCATCACGCCGGCGTCGCTGATGCCGGTGGCGCCCTTCAACGACAATGTATCGAGTTGGCGCAGGTGGGCGAGTTGCGCGAGTCCCGCGTCGGTAAAACGCCGACCCCCTTCCAGCATCAGTACCTTGAGCCCGGCCAGTTGGCGCATCGCGCCGAGACCGCGGTCGGTCGCGCGGGTCACCGGCCCTAGCGCGAGGCTCTCCAGCCGGATCAGGGACGCCATCTGTTGCAGGCCGTGGTCGCTCACCGACCGCACGCCGTACATTCGCAGATCCCGCAATTCGCGCAGCATGGCGACCACTTCCAGGGTTTCGTCGCCGAGCCGTTCGCAGTTGCTGAGGTCCAGGACCTGCATTTCCGGCATTTTCTCCAGCATCCGCATCATCGCGTCATCCACGTAGCGGCACCCGCTGAGTGAGAGTTCCACCAGGCGGTTGAGCTTCGAAAGACCGGTCATGCCGTCGCGGGTGACCCACCGGCAGGAGGCCATCGCAAGGCGGCGCAGCTTCGGCAGCGCGCCGATGTACCCGCAGGCGTTGACGGTCAGGTTCGGGCAGCCGCTGACGTCGAGTTCCCGAAGGCCGTGCAACTCTTTCAGCACGGAAAGCGCTTCGTCGTAGATCTCCAGGCGAGCCAGCGAAATGCGATGAATCAGATGATTGGCATTGCCGATCATCTCCAGTTGCGCGACCTGCTCCCCCGTGCACTCGGCGTGCACGACCAGCCCGAGGACGCAGCCCGCCGGGACCGTCACGCGTTCGGAAGCACCCGTTGCGGTGGTGCGACCGGCAGGCTTCCAGTCCAGCGCTGGCCAGTCGGCCGCCTTCGCCACGGACCACACGGCCGGCAACGACGTACGGAAACTGATCTCCTCGGTTGCGCCCGCAGGGCGGGTGTCGTCTGCGGCCTGTGCCTGCGGGTCTGGCGGCGGATCATCCGGACGCACTTCGCCGTCACCATCCGCACGAACCGGTGTAGCCATGACCGCCACCAGCACCAGCGCGACCAACGGCGCCAACAGGACGCGATCAACGGCGGCTTGCTGCCGTTGCGCGCAAATGGGGAAGCCGGGAACGTTCATGCGGTGTCTCCCGCGGGGGCAGTCGACGCCGGGTCAGTCGTCAGAATCATCATCATCGTCCGGCGGGCGTTGCTGGCGTCGCCGCGGATCTTCATCAGGGGCCACCGGCCGGTCCGTTTCAAGAAAGCGGATCACGTCGATCAATCGCAGGCGCACTTCCGGATCATCCTGTGTGGCCTCCAGGCGACGCAACTCGGAGATCGCACGCTCGCCAAACTCTTTCAGTTGGCGCGTGGCATCGCGACGGTTGGCGTACACGTCGTCACCGAGCATGCGCACAAGCGCCATCAATCGTTCCCGTTCTTCCGGCTCCAGCCGACCGAGGTCCCGCGCGGAGATCAGCCCCAACACGTTCACAACCCGGAACGTCCACTGCGGCGTTGTGCTGCCTTCCTCACTGGTATCGGCAAACAGGAACACTCGTTGGCCATCGGGGGAGAACACCGGGAAACAGGCGCGCTCCGCGATCACCTTCTCCTGGCCGGTCGTCAGGTTGTAGACGCAGACCGTGCGCGACTTGACCACCGCGCCCGGCACCGGCGGATCCACCATCTGGATTGCCTGTTTCTCGTACGCGATCCAGCGGCCGCCGGGCGCCATCGACGGGTGTGCGTACGACACCTCGCGCGTCGCCTGGCGCAATACCTGCGGCCCCGCTGTCGAGTCCGCCGACATCGCGATGATTGACCAGAGGTTCCAGCCGCCGAACTGCGCGACCACCCACTTGCTGCCTGCAGCCGCCGTGGGCCACCAGACGTGGTACAGCGGAAGGTTCAAGTCGTCGGGAGTACCGGGCACAACCAGCAGGTCTAGTTCTGGTTTGTCGAGGTTCAGCGAGCGTTCGTACGCACGCACGCTCGGATCGTCGCCGGTTTGCTGGACCAGCACGAACATCGTGGGCTCGTCTACATCGCCGGCCATGAGCGGGAAGAACTCATCGCTCTTGCGCAGATGGTTGGGCTTGCGGAAGCTGCGCGACTCCTTCAACTGCCCCGAGCCGGGGTCGCCGAACTGCAGGTGGTAGATGCGCTGGCTGCCGAACGCCTGGTTGGGGTTGGCGCCGCGGGTACCGAACGAAAGGTAGACGAAGGAGCCATCCCGCGAGAACGCGGTCGTCAGGTCGTCGCGCTGGAATGGCTGCCACGGGGGCAGCACGTTGATGGTGTAGAGTTGCAACGGCGCCGTCGGGTCGGCAGGCATGTCAGCAAGCAGCAAGCTGCGGTACCGGAACTGCGCGCGGGAGCTGTTCGGCCCGGTGGGGCGCTCGCCTGGCTGGTATTGCAGGGCCACGCGGCTGCCATCGGGCGCCAGCGACGGCAGGGACCAACAACCGCGAGCGTGACTGGTGAGAATCGGAGTGGCGGTTGCCGTGCTCACTTCGTAGCGCACCACCTCGTTAGCGTTGCGCCAGTCGTTGTCGATGCCCGCGGTAACGTACACGACACGGCTGCCATCGCCCGAAACGGCAATCGGACTGCCCGTCCAGTTGTCGAGCCCGGCAAAGTGGTCCGTCGCGCTGTCCGATGCGGACCCGGCCTGGCCGATGGCAACCGGCGCCGCCACCCAAAGGCTGGCAACGAACAGACCGGCAATCATCAACCCACGTGCGAGAGAAGCGGGCATGCACTCTCCGAATCGGAATTCACTCACTGAGACCCTACCGGTTCCCCCGTCGTCCGCGCAAGTTACGGGCGTCCGGGCAGCGGAGCACGGCCACGGCCTCCGGGTACACTGGAGTGCAACCACCGGTCGTCTATCAGGATGAACCAGCCGCGGATTCCCGACCATGATCCTCAGACTCGTGCGGATTGTCGTGCTGTTCGCGGTGCTGGGGGCGCCCTCCTTGGCTCGCGCTGATGACGCCGACGCCCTCGATGCACATGGAGCAGGTCCTTCTCTCGAGATCATGATCCGCGGGTGGCGCGCAGAGTATTCGCGCGGATTCATGGTTTGGCTACCGCCGAGCGGGACGTTCCGTCCGGGGGGTGACACTGACGGCGTGCTGCCCGGGAGCCTTGATGCGAACGGAACATTCACCGCACCGCTACCGATTACCGGGCCGGCCTTGCTGGTGATTGGCGGAATCAGCGGCAACGACTACCGGGGGATCGGTTGGTACCTCGAACGCTCGATCTTCATTGCGCCCACTGGAATCACCCGGGTGACCGTCGCTTTGGATGAGTTGCCGACGATGGAGATCAGCGGAACGGTCTGGCCGCCAGATGCGACGCTGTTTCTGTCTGAACGGTACGGTTCACCCGGCCTCAACATCATGGGGGGGCTGCGATCGGGTATCCGTTCATCGATCACAACGGGCTGGCCACCCTCCAGCACGACACCACGACCGGCGAGTTTTCCATCTGCGCCGTGTTGACGCCCGAGATGCAGAAGACTGGCGTCCGGGTCGGCGCCTGGCGCGGTTGGCATATGGCTGGTGGTCAGGATATCGGTACGACATCGCGGACTGGCGTACGCCTGTGGTTGGCCCCTGCATGGCTGTATCAAGGCCTCTGGTGGTTCCTCGTGCTTGGCGTAGCCGCGTTCTGCCTGTGCATGCCGTGGAGTGAATGGCCGGCCGGAACACCCCGGCTGCGGCGGGTTCTTCTCGTCCTGGGCGTCACCCTGCTGATCGCGCTTCTGCTGACGGTGTTCTTGACCGAGGTCTACGCCATCCAGATGGTGCTGCTCGGCGTCTGGGCGATGGCTGCAGCGATGGCGGGGCTGGTGGTGCGTGCCCTGGGGGCCATGATCGCCCATGTGATCCGGTCACTGCGTCCGAAGCCTCCACCCGCGTTTGCGTGCGCAAGACCGGCGGTGTTGGACGACCAGTAGTGCCGGGTTCGAGTGAGCGATATTTTCCGAAACGCTACTGACTGCCGAGCGTCTCATTGTGTGGGACACTGCATCCCACACACGACTTCCGATTCAGACCGCACCCCCGACTTCGTCATGAAGCGATTCGCGATTACCGCTCTTGCCGGGCTGGCCATGCTGACCAGCGCTCCGTTGGTCAACGTCAGCGATGCCTGCCTGTGGGACTACGACACGCTGCAGGAAGAACGCAGTCGATTCCCTGGCGCGCTGGAGTTGATGTCGGGCAAGTTCCGTCGCCACTCGGCTACGTTCTATCGCTGGCGCATCGCCGACCGGCTGCAGAAGCTGGAGTCGGCCACCGGGGAAGACAAGCTGCGGATCTACGATGAGCTGGTCGTTGCCTTCGACAAGCTCCGCGACCACGAGAAAGCTGTCGCCACGGCACGCACGGTGCTGGCCTTGGATGAGAGTCGCTACGAATCACAATCCAACCTGGGCACGGTGCTGATTCATGCCGGACAGTGGGAAGAGGGGCTGACGCACCTGGATCGGGCGCTGGAATCAACCCGGACGCGCATTTCGGCCGCGAGCGCTGGCAGAAGTACCTCGTGGAGTGGGTGCTGAAGCGGAAAGCCGAGATCGCTGCGGGTAGTGAGCACCCGACGTTGCTTGGTCAAGCCAGCTTCTCGCACGGCGGCCGGTCGGCGTTTGTCGAGTACCTCAAGACGCGGGTGAAGCAGGCGGAGGACCGGGAGTTCTCGTCTGCCGAGGCGTTGAAGGGGGTGCTGGGAATGATGCGCTTCGGCCATCACGATCACCCGGTGCTGCTGGAGGCGCTGGCGATCCTGCTGATGAACCCCGACCAGGCGGGCCTCGAACACGACTCCCGTTTGCTGGCGACC
>WURV02180266.1:0-13348 GCA_011762755.2 Epimenia babai
TATTCTCTTCATTAATAAATATAAAAAATTTTACTAACATAATAATCAAAATTTTAATTGTATTTGTACCTAGGTTTTTTCACCAAGACTCTTATGGAGTTATTTACAATCTATGTATATAACTGTAAGACTACAGGATATACATGTCTTGACACTCGCGGTGTACGGGTGAAAAGACGCAGACACAAATAATAATTATTACTATTATTACAAACGTTGGAACAAGGGTTGGTAAACTGGCACAATACATGATTCACATCGTGATATATCACACAGAAGTAATGGCCACATTCCTCATATTTACATTCGAAAAATGGCGAAAACCAGAAGACGCAGGGCTAATCAATTTAGCTGTGACGAGTTGAGGGTGAGAAGAACTTTTTCAGGTATTTCAGGTAGGAGACAATAGTCACGGGTGAGAAGAAGCACAATTGGGGCTTTTTTCATGATTTTCACGCAGTAGGTTGCAGCCAAAAAGCCCCATGATCACATAACAGTGCGAGCACTATTCTATAAGTACAGTCTACATGTAGAACAACTTCAACATGATTTGAATAATAGATTTATCTGTAGTTGACTAAACTCACTGTACAATCATTAAGTGTGACTAAACTCACTGTTGAATCATTAAGTGTGACTAAACTCACTGTTTAATCATTAAGTGTGACTAAACTCACTGTATAATCAATAAGCGTGACTAAACTCACTGTTAAATCATTAATTGTGACTAAACTCACTGTTAAATCATTAATTGTGACTAAACTCACTGTATAATCATTAAGCGTGACTAAACTCACTGTTAAATCATTAAGTGTGACTAAACTCACTGTATAATCATTAAGCGTGACAAAACTCACCGTATAATCATCAAGTGTGACTAAACTCACAGTTTAATCATTAAGTGTGACTAAACTCACTGTATGATCATAAAGTGTGACTAAACTCACTGTTTAATCATTAAGCATGACTAAACTCACTGTTAAATCATTAATTGTGACTAAACTCACTGTATAATCATTAAACGTGACGAAACTCACTGTTAAATCATTAAGTGTGACTAAACTCACTGTATAATCATTAAGCGTGACTAAACTCACCGTATAATCATTAAGCGTGACTAAACTCACAGTTTAATCATTAAGCGTGACTAAACTCACTGTTTATTCATTAAGTGTGACTAAACTCACTGCAGTATCATGCTATGATCAAAAATTGCGGCTAGTTCAATCTCGTATTCTGGTGAACTTCTCTTGGTTGTCATTTTAGCTTCTTCCTTTGGTGCATCTAGTGAATGGCATAATTGATTAAAGTAACCTCAATTATGATGTAGGGTTATGTGTACTATCACGCATCGGAAACTAAAAAAATGCACAGAAAAAACCTATACCTCCCATGGATGATTTTTCTGCGCATTTCTCTCTATTTATGAGGTATAATAATAATAATAATAAATCGGTTGGTTATATTCCGCTTTGATTCCATGATCAACTTGCTCAAAGAGCGGTTCACAGTAAAAAAGGAAAATACTAAATAATCGAATGTGGCGATCCATAACAACAAAATCAGTAGAACAAGCTAGGATGGCAAAGTGAATAGATATGATTTGAACCGATGCTTAAAACAAGAAAGACTACGAACAGTTCTAATCTAATATGGAAAATTGTTCTAAAGAGTAGGAACGACAACAACAGCTACTGGTAGTGGAAAGACGGCACCTCTAGACAGCAGCCAATAAGTGAGCTGCCGACCTAAGTTGATGGGGTACGTGCATAGAAATCATATTAATACGGGTATATGTCGGACCAGTCTCATGAAAGGCTTGGAAGACAAAAGTCAGAACCTTATAAAGAATACGTTGTGAAACAGGGAGCCAATGGAGGTGCTTCAAATGACCAGATATGTGAGAAAATTAAGAAATATGAACAATAAGATGGGGAGCACTGTTCTGTAGAAGCTGTAGTCTGTGAATCAGACCCGCCGGAGTTACAGTTCATATAAGTCTGACCCCTTAAGATTTTTTATAGTTTCAATTCGGCCTGCGGAAGAATGTAGTTGGGCGGCTCTCATATATACTGTATGTGTGTCTGTTATCACCATTACTTATTATGACTAATGAAGTATTATTATGTAAGATAGGTAATCCTAACCCTAGTTAGTCAAGAGTTATCTTTACTTCTTTAAGGTGTTCTCATTGTCATTCTCAATCTGATATAAACCAAAGTATGGAAAATCTAATTCACCCAATAAGATCCCTGTCAAAATATTCCTGATAGTCTTTAGGGAATATCATTTTAATAACAATAGCGACATGCCTAACACGACTCCCAGCTCTCTCTAACACCACTCAAAAAAATAAAAATCTTACCAGATGATAAAATAATATAATAATTCGACTACTATAAGAAAGTCGCGAGCTTTCAAATCTAGTATTAACAAATTATCCCCCCTTACTCTCACACTCTCCTACTAACATGGACGATATGATAATTGAAATGCTTGCAGTACCTCGTTTTTCTGTAAGTTTATGTATTGTGTGACGGATACCATCCACCGGCTGGATGAAGTAGGTCAGTCCGTTGTGATGAAGAGGACCCTCCTGTTGAGAAGTGTATGTATATACGCAGATGTGTGTATATATAAGTGTATATTTTTCTATCCGTATTTTTTCCTTTTATATTTGTACATAATGTTTCTTATAATTATGTAATTATTGTAATGATCTCAAATTATGTAATTTTTAATATAAACGTTAATCATAGATGTTTTTTCATTGAGTGCTATGGCCAAATAGAGCAACTATATATTCTACTTGATGTTACATTCTGTATACTGATTTTTTCCTGCATATACTGCCAATGTGACATCCCAAGAGCTTAAAAATGTTTCTCTTGCTTGTAACGAAGTGCTGCTACATATTTTACAAGTTCTTCCAACTTCAAGCAGTTTCCAACATAATTCATAATACATAAATACTATATTATATACAATGAGAATTGTTATATCGTACATATTCAACTAAAGCGTCATTCTGTGTAACTGTGACTACACTGTGTTAATGTTTAAATATTTATGTATTTTGTTGAAAAAAAAATAGCCAGTGTACAGTGCTGAGATAAACCACAGTACAGTATATATCATACTTGGAAGAATATAAGCTATGAGCAACGCGGTTGAAAAATGCCTCTAAGATGTGAACTGTAAACCACCTTCATTCACAACTCACCAGGTGTGATAAAAACATATCACGTCATATCTTAGTCAAGTAGAAGTGATTATTATAAAATTTTTTACAGAAATATTTAAATTTGTCACAAATAAAAAAAATTACACTAAAACTGATACCATGATAAACTTGTTCAATCAAACTTTGTGTTTTGAAAATGCATCTCTTCGTTTGTTACCTGTCCTCATAAAAACTTGTTATAATCAGAGTGTGATATACGTATACTGATGGTCAATGTTCTACTTTTGCTACAAACCGTAGAAACGCTGTCATCGGCATTTCGTGTCACCATCATCACCGACTCGCTGTCATCATCTTTGTAAACTCCCCAGTTTCTTCTCTCCCTTTCTTTTATAAGCTCCTTCTTGTCTCTCGTGATTTCATACATGTCCACATCGTCATACTCGTTAGATCTAGTGAGACGTTTTTCCACTTGCTCCCCCTCCACGTCGTAAACAACCTTGATCGAGTGGGGAAGTCCCGTATGAAGATCGCGTTTTTCTGTATTCGCTGACACCACTACGTCGATGTCTCCTGCCATTGTACACATACATACATTGTTTCGTAATCTGCGTTCAATATATATATATATATTTGATTTGAATAATGACATATTTAATATCTCTCTAACTTTTGAAAGTTTCATAATTTTTAAAAATGTGTGGTCGGAAGCAGAGGTATTACATCAATGCAGGGAGCTGGAATGCAGTTCCTACTCAAACGCAGCTTGGGTCGGAAAATAGTGCCCACCCCATAGAAACATACCACCAATTAACAAAGGTAATTCACAATTAATTCACAGGATATTTGTATTGTTGGAACATTTTTACTGTGACAGGTTCATATTTTTGCCAGAATTAGATCTAGTTACGTGTTGTGTATTGTTTGTAGCCCACTTACGCTTGTCAATCGCCGTGTCCACATTCAGAAGGGCTTGGTCAGGCTGCGTCCGAGATCCTGACAATGGACAGTGTTTATGGTTTTGGTTATTGAAAAAAAGAAATTTGTAAACAGTGAAAATTTCTGAAAATCTCTAAATTTCTGAGAGAATCGTTGCACATGTAAATTTCTTTTAAAAATTGAAAATTTACCATTTGCTTTAAAATTACTCACAATATTTCCCAAAAAGATTCTGTAGCTGCTCAGTGTAAGAAAAATAGTTATACCTGACAGAGAAAAGACTCAATTTATCATTTCAAAACCAATTTTCAGTTATACCAACATTTTTTATTACTTGTACACTGATCACCTGACTCCTCTAACCTATGGAGATATATCCTATTGTAATAAACCTTGAAGTATATCCTCTTGTAACAAACCTTGAGATATATCCTATTGTAATAAACCTAGAAGTATATCCTCTTGTAACTAACCTCGAGATATATCCTCTTGTAGCAAACCTTGAGATATATCCTTGTGTCACAAACCTCGAAATATATCCTCTAGTTACAAATCTCGATATGAACATAATTCACCTGTACAGGTAAATGATATTTACTATTTGTTTGTATGTTTACTAGTTAACCCAAGATTGAATAATTTACCTGGGGAGAGTTGTCTACCCCTGATGGATGATATCCCGATGACCCCGATCAAGATAGCAAAGACGAGAGTCAGGTTGACGCTGGTCATCATCGTTGAAATGATTAGATTACCTGGTAAAAAAAGAACAGGCCATCTGAAACAAACAGATCTATGGGGGGGGGGGGAAACCGGGCATTGTCTACTAATGAAACATTATTTCTAGTACTCAATCCTCATTTTATGCACATGATTGTTGATTGCGTGGTAAGAGTGATTAGACATGCATTGAATGATAAGAACAGTGATGCAGTGATCAGACACACTGAATCAGAACAGTGATGCAGAGATTATATATACACTGAATGATAAGAACAGTGATGCAGAGATTATATATACACTGGATGATAAGAATAGTTATACGGTGATTACACATGTATAGAACAGTGATGAAGTGATTAGAAACACACTGAGTGATAAGAACAGTGATGCAGTAATTAGACACACTGAATCAAAACAGTGAAGCAGTGGTTAGATATACACTACGTGATAAGAACAGTGATGCAGTGATTAAAAAACAAACTGAGTGGTGAGAACAGTGATACAGTGAATAGACACACAATGAGTGATAAGAACAGTGATGCAGTGATTAGAAACACTCTGAGTGGTAAGAACAGTGATGCAGTGATTAGAAACACACTGAGTGGTATGAACAGTGATGCAGTGATTAGAAACACACTGAGTGGTAAGAACAGTGATGCAGTGATTAGAAACACACTGAGTGGTAAGAACAGTGATGCAGTGATTAAATGTACACTGAAAGAGCACTGTTACTGACACATAGGCCTACCTGCCATATAGGACCCCGTATTTCAAACACAGTGCTAAGGATAGTAACAGATAATGTACAGAGCAGCCTGAGCCAGGAATCATGACCATTGCTTTTTCAGCTCACATGAGCATATGGTCGGTAAGCATTGCTGATTGTCCGTCGTCCATCAGATGTTAACATTTTCGTAAAAAATCTTTTTCTCAAGAACCGCTTATTGCATAGGTCTGCCATTCAGCAGATATTGCCCCAGGGTCTATCTCTTCTAGTTTTGTTCAAGGTATTGTCATCGCAGCTAGGGAAGGTAACTTATGCAGATGTTCATATTTTTTCTTCAAAAATCATCTCAGTAACCGCTTATCGCAGAGGTCTTCTATTGGCAAATATTGCCCGTCGGGTGGTCTTTTCTAGATTTAGTCACGGTATTGTCATTGCAGCTAAGGGAGGTAACTTAATACGGTGTTTGCATTTTCTCTTGAAAAAATTTCTCGAGGACCGCTTATGGCAGTGGTCTACTCTTTGGCAAATATTGTCCTTGCATTGGTCTCTAGGTTAGGTCATGGCAGTAAGGGAGGTACCTTGTGTCAATATTAGTATTTTTACTTTAAAAATCATTTTCCTTGAGAACCCCTCATTGCTAAGGTCTGCCATTCAACAGATATTGTCCTTGCCTTGGCATTAGTATCGTTTAGATTTGTTCAGCAACTCATCATGGGAGCCAAGGGGGGCAATATATATCAACTTTTTTATTTTAAAATCTTCATGTCCGCTCAGTGCAAAGGTCTGCTATTTGGCAGATATTGTTTGTGTAGGTCATTAAGATTTGTTAAGAACATCTCTATCAAGGCGACTGGAGGTGATTTCAGCCAACGTTTATCCACAAATCTGTATTTTCTTGTTTCAGTATCTTAATGGGTATTTTCAGGTCTCTTTGGCCTCTTGTTTTTGATGTCAGGTAGTCCCCTTGTTGTCTTCATGTTCCAATATCAATAGTTCGCTGTTCGACTATTTGCCACCAAAAATCAATTAAAGAAACGCCTGGCGATCACGTACTAATATGGAGTTAATGAATATTCAGAGGTCAAAGTTTGCGTGGTAAGCCCACTTTATCATTTAGGTGCAGCCTCTACTCATGTAATCATGATGTCACTCTCAGTTCACCCAACGAAATTCTTCTATAATGTAGTGTTAAACTCTCTCTGTACGTAATTTACCGCAACAACTTGATACGGAGGGCTGGGAAAGTTTTGATGATTGATTGACAGGTACGTGATAGTCGAAATAGTCATGAGACATCGCAAAAATAAAATTATTAAAGACTTAAAATTACCATAATTCGTGTGTGGCACGCCACTGGATGGGTACATGTAAAGTGACCTAATGTCTAATATAAAATTATATGAAGCTAGAAATTTTGTTTGGTGCCTAAATTTGCATTAAAGATGTCAATTATACAGTACCGTACAGTACTGTCAACACCATCCCCCTGTTAAATACATTTATGTACATTTACAGTGAGCATGAAATAGATATCAATGTTGAATAATACATTGGAAAGTAGAACAAATATCGAAAAGGAAATCATATGTCATATGTAGGCAAATTCGCGATAAATATGAAGAATTAGTGAAATACAGAAACAGGCAATCTCACTTTGAAAGTGTTGATTCTTAGCAAATTAATTAATTAATAAGTACAGTTTAACTATTTACTGGAAGCAATGCAAAATAAGTGTGTTTTGAGATTGCTTTTAAATTGAATGATGGTTGAAGATTGTCGAATGTAGGCTGGGTATGTAGGCTGATGCATGCGATTATATTTATAACAATTTTAATAGTAATTTCAATTATTCAGCATTATTAGCTATTGTGCCTTTATGTATTAGCTATTGTACCGTTATGTATTAGCTATTGTACCGTTATGTATTAGCTATTGTACCGTTATGTATTAGCTATTGTACCATAATGTATTAGCTATTGTACCGTTATGTATTAGCTATTGTACCGTTATGTATTAGCTATTGTACCATTTTAGATATTGTACCATTCCCTTTTAGCACACCATTATGTGTTAGCTATTGTACCATAATATGTTAGCTACAACTACAAACCGAAGTGATAAAAAGGTGCGAAACTATTCATTTAATACAGCACCTTTATCTATGTTTTCGAGAATACCTGATATCAGGGCAAAAACGTTGGCTATTCATTAACTTATAGTTTAGATATGCTGTTATACTTGAACCATCAGGCACCCTGTAGATTAACTTTGCGAGTCATGGTATCCAAAACACGGTTCAGCATGTCATGGTCAGTCTTTAACTAAGGGACAGATGACCTATCAGTTTATACGCAGAGTGAAGGTAACACCTTATTGACTCAGTAAGATTATTATCAGCACGACTATCAGTTTTTAACAGAAATTCTAAAGCTAACCCTTGGAAAATCAGTCACAATATGTGACAATTTGAGAAAAACCACCGGTTTTCAACTCTTTCCGTGCGACCGGCGACTATCGTCGACCATTGCTCCTATATTTATTCTAGGAGCCAATCGATGTCTATTTTACAACCCCGGGTTAGCAAATAGAAATTTAGACAACTTAGATTTCAGGTAAATTTTGCGATTGTATAGTCTATTCTAATTTTTAGTAACTGTCACATTACTTCTGCGTTCATAATGATGGCGAAAAGGTCAACTAAGGAAGCGCTAGATTTGATTATGGCCGATAGTGAGTCGGATTTCCATTCAGAATTGAGCAACGATGATAATTCAAGTTCCGATAGCCATACTGAATTAAACAGAAAAAAAACCAAAAAGTTACAGAAAATGCCAGTTAAAAATAAGATAATAAATAAAAAATATTCCGCACTGGGAAAACAATACAAAAATTTAATTAACAACGAAAGACGCCAGATAATGCATGTAGGCTACAACTACGAACCGAAGTGATAACAATAAATTACAGGACACTGGCGTGTCATAATCACATAACACAAATTGTTATGAACAAGGAAAGTTGATATGGTGAATGATATGCAGGTGTCTGTTATAGTAGATAACCTTAACCCTGCCATTGCTCGTGAGTCCTCGTAAACTGTGATTTGTCAAGCTGAGCAGGCTGCTTCAATGTGGAGTATATAAATGTGACACATTACAATCTATTTGCCTGATTATTGATAATCATAAAATGAATAAAATGAAATTTATTTGTTTAACGTGTGCTTATTAGCACAGCTGTCAAACACACTTTACACGAAACAATAGCCTGATGGTTTAAAACTATAATGTAATTACTTAAATAATAAAAAATTAACATCTAACAGTATACAGGTAATACAGATCAATGTTAGATACAACTATCAAGATACAAAAATTTAAAGCAGCTCACCTCGTTGAAGTTTCGAGACGGAATGATGACGCGTCGCGACACGCTGGTGAGCAGCTACAAGTGGGCGGGATATTGAAGGTGCGTGGTTGTACGAGAGAGGATGTACCATAGCTGTTTGAACCAAGGTATTTTATTGGCTCACGGGCTGCAACGTTGAGAGTGAACATGTCGAGTGACGGCTCTAATCAACCAATCATTTGGTAACACCCACCTTCATTGAATGATTTGAAAAACTTGCCAACTCGTGTCCGTTTGAACAGATGGTGATTGACAGAAACAATTGATGAAAAGGAAATACTGTCTTCTCTCATGTTTGATCAAACCCAACAACTAATGCTACAGTTGTCATGCATGTTATTTAATCAGCTTTTAATGACAAATACAGTACAGCGCTAATGTTTACACTCTAACATGAATATATTAATGCATGGACTGCACAGGATAACTACTCGATACCAGCCGATATAGAGAACTGTGGGGGAGTAAGATGACAGTCGCACTGACACACTGACTGCCCCCTGAATATAGATGCATACAATGACATACACTACTCAGAACTTCTTGAGGATCATCCATATATATATATATATAGTACTAACTCTCCATGCATGCTCAATGGGACTAAGATCAGGTGAGCGAGCTGGTCAGTCTATTCTGTTGATTCCTTCATCACCAAGGTACTCATTTACGATGATGGCACGATGAGGACGGGCATTATCATCCATGAGGACAAAGTTAGACCAATATCAACAGCCAATCACAGACTCACAGACACGTCGAGGATTTCATCATGGTGTCTGACACCAGTTAGCGTGCTGTTTTCAATGGCATGGAGGTCTGTACGACGTGTGGTAGTGATGCCAGCCCCAGACCATGAGAGCCACCATATAGATCATGTTCAACAACTGTAGAATCGGAATATTGCTATTCGGCCTCCACACCCGAACCCGACCATCATTGAAGTCTATACAGAACCTGGACTCATCTGTGAAGAGTACAGTACTCCACTGGGGTTGGGTCCAGTTGACATGTTCTCGACACCAGTCATATCGATGTTGCCTGTGCTGTTGAATGAGTGCGATGCGTATAGCTGGTCGACGAGCCCTCAATCCTGATTCATGGCGCCTATTCCTGATGGTTTTGGTGGATACACTAACTCCTGATACATCTCTCAGGTTTCTCTGGAAGGTTGTAGCTGTGGATGTGCGGTGTTTCACAGCGGAGAGGGTGATGTATCGGTCCTGTGCACGCGTTATAACTCTGTGGCATCCTGTACCATGTCGTCTGTTGGCTGTACCAGTAGCCTGACAGTCATTCCAAGCACGGCAGATGACACTTTGTGACACATCCAACTCCTGAGCAACATGTCACTGGGACATGCCAGTCTCGATCATGCCTATTCCTCTATTCGGATCTTATGACGTCAAATGGCGACGATTTTGTGTTGAAGGCATTCCGGTAGATAGAGGTACACCTAACAACCACCAAAACACTACTTCTGATGTTATAAATTCAGTGTGAAAAGTCCAAGTCAAATTTACAAACTGAGCTAATGTGCAGTAGAATATTGGTACTCGTGTATGGGCTTGGCTTACTATAGCCTAGAGTGGTCAACATTATATACTCTTCACTTGTCAACATGACCCAAGCTCTCCAGCAAACCAATTACATTTGTATTCATAATGTATTATACATATATTTTAGTGGATTATATTATATGAGTGAGCCTTTATAAGTTTTGATTAGTATATAGTACCTTTCTTCCAGTGAAAAAACAATGGAATGTGACGTAAGGACCCTAGATTGATTTAGATATTTGGTTGATGTACTCATTACTGAACAGAAATGCGGGGGATTTTCTAATGAAAGACAGAACTCTCTGTGATATGTAACATACGACATAATCGATATATGAATATAAAATTATTACGTCGTTGGCTATAGCACATTAAGTAAACCTTGTATCGATGTAGAGTATAATAAAGCAATTAAATGTCAACAAATACGCTGTACCAACTTCCAACTTATCCAGCATACTGACTCTATACCATCTATACACCGTACTGACTTGTTCATTGTAACAACTATACATTGTACTGACTCGTATATTGTACCAATTGGTACACTATACCGTAATGACCTGTACATTTTACCAACTATAAACTGTACTGACTTGTCCATTATACCACGTATACGCTATACCAACTTGTACGTTGCATAAACAGCTCAATCTTAGACGATTCTTAAACAATAAACCAAACACCATTTTAGTAATGAAAACCTAAACAGCTGGTACACATCATGGTCTGCAGAAAACCAGTCGGGTCCTCATCCAACTGACCTACAACACCAGTCTTATTTCTGCGTTACATTTATAATACCAGTCTTCTTTCTGTGTTACATTTATAATACCAGTCTTCTTTCTGTGTTACATTCATAGTACCAGCCTTTTCTCTGTGTTACATTTATAATACCAGTCTTTCCTCTGTGTTACATTTATAGTACCGCATTTCTTTTTGGGTTACATTTATAATACCAGTCTTCTTTCTTCAATCAATAAAAATGCTCATATAATGAACTCTACGCATTATAATCATTCAACAACAAATGTGAGGCATTTTGAACCATTTTAAACCAATGACCACACTGAAGATAATAACCAACAGACAGCTGACTCATACGTTAACTGAGGTGATGTCTGATAAAGCTGTGGGAGGTATTATAAGGGGTTTATCAGTTAAACATGGGGGACTGAAAATTCAATGATATACAGTTAACTTTGACAAATTATTGATAAACTATGTTATATGCCGAGCTGCTCTATAACCTACTGCGTATATGCGTGGGTGATGTAAAATATCTAGACATGTATTACTGGTACATGCAAAACATTTTTATTGATCTATACTCAATAGCGATGAAGTAACTGCATTACTAGCTTATACTGTGTGTATGTGTATGAGTGGTTTATGGGGCAGTTAGGATAGTTACAGCGACTGATTTCGAATCACGAGGACACTGGTTCAATTCCCGCTCTATCCAGTGTACTACTTGTAGAGTTTTCCGGGCTGAAAATGCTACCTTAAACTCCTGTGCTGCTAGGGGTCCAGATAGCCATTGCAGTGTGGTACTGTTTGGGCTTTTTCCCTCCGACGTGGCTGTGCTTCAGGTTATATATGGATGGTCATTGAGCCCCTTACTTCACCGCTATGTCGATATTTCGCAGTAGGGGTACCCCCATCCCTTAAAAGTGAGGCTAATAAATTTGTTGCATTAACGACATATGTCAAAATCAGTCCGAAGTCTCAATTTGTCAATTAAGTCCTTCCGACGCTACTAAAATCATAATAATCCACAAGGAGGTAACAATAATATCGGCACATATATACATCATAGTGGAGAAACTTAATATTGAGAAAACGGCGACCAAAAATTGTCACACGGTTAAAGCTGGTAATAATACGACATTTTAAGCATATTTAACAGAGAAAAACATATTTTTATGAATGTTCAATAACTGAAGTACCCTAAAATGGAAAAAACTAAAATTCCATATTTTTCATGCTGTAATGTATTATTAGCATTTTACTGATTGAGGGATTTCCTGACTTCCGACTGATTTTGACATGGTGGGTGTCATATATAGATTAGTTTTGTATAGCGCCAAAGATTGCCTAAACGATTATCTTGGTAATGAACCTATAACTACATATACATACACATGGGTGGTGCATAACGTGTAGACATGAATTACTGCTACATACATACAAAACAGTTGTATCAATCTATACTCAATATTGACTTACCGGCATATATGATTTGTGAGTGAGTCATTTCTCACCACCCGACCAGATAACTTCACGCGTTGAATGCTTTGTGATAAAGTCACGCTGCAGCCAGTAATCAGAGACTCGTCGCAGGCAAAGATAGCAGGGATGGCTGCAATCATCAAACATCATACTAAACAAAATTATATGTTTGTTACGAAATATTTCTATAAATATCGTTGACTCCAACGTCTAAGTCAATGTCCAACACACAACTTGAAGATTACTGGATCTGTAGTCAACAAACAGATCTAAAACAGTGTGTTGTTCTCCAAATGTGTATCAAATGCAAAGAAGCTTGCGAAGACACCTCAACACAATACATCACTTATTATATTTTTATCATAAATCCTGGTGAATAATTTAGTGAGATGATAAATCAATATCCTTTTAACTAAATTTATTTATTCAACTTTTTATTTCAGACCTGCACATACAAATAATATAATGCAGTCCATAGAAATATAAACTAACTATAATCTAACGGACATAGGTTAATCAACTGAGCACAGTAAATAGCATGCTATTCCAATGATTACAAATCCTAGACGCGTATAA